>SDVV010013577.1:0-15064 GCA_016164225.1 Gammarus roeselii | reverse complement strand
AGGCTGCACTGCGTTGAGGGCACATTGTGTTGAGGGGACATTGTGTTGAGGGGACATTGTGTTGAGGGTGCACTGCGTTGAGGGGACATTGTGTTGAGGCTGCACTGCGTTGAGGGCTCATTGTGTTGAGGGGACATTGTGTTGAGGGGACATTGTATTGAGGGCATACTGTTTTGAGAGCACAATGTATTGGGGACACACTATATTGAGGACACACTGTGTTGAAGGCACTCCGTTTTTAGGGCGCCCCGTATTGAGGAAGCACTGTGTTGAAGAAACATTGTGTTGAGGGCGCACTGTGTTGAAGAAACATTGTGTTGAGGGTGCACTGCGTTGAGGGCACATTATGTTGAGGGAACATTGTGTAGATGGCACACTGTGTTGAGGAAACATGGTGTTGAAGGCACACTGTGTTGAGGGCGCACTGTGTTGTGGGGACACCTATTGCCCTGCTGTTCTGTTGACCTGTTTTCCTGTTGGCATATTGACCTGTTGACCGGCTGACATGTTAACCTGTTGACTTGTTAACCTAATGACCGGTTGACCTGCCGACCTGTCGTTCCTTTTTTTGTTGACGTGTTGCTCTGTTAGCCTGTTGACCTATTAACCTGATGACTAGCTGTTCTGTTGACCGGTTTTCCTGTTGACCTGTTGACCTGTTGACCTGTGGACCTAATGACCAGTTGACATATTGACCGGCTAAACTGCTGACCCGCTTACCACGCATATTTAATTGCGTTATTTAAACGGTTTCCTTCCTCGAAATATGCCCATGACCGGATTTTTGACGGATATTTTTGTTCGAGTTAAATTTCGATTCAATTATTCAAGTTGGCTATGCCAAAGGTTTTGGGCGGTGTTGAGTAGACCAATGACTTCCCTAAATACGTCCAAGGACTTGATAATACAGTCACCAAGAATATTCAAGTAAACCTCATGTACTCTCGTGCGTGTGTTCATAGGATTACGAAATAAAAATGAGTTTTTTTTTTCATAACAGGAACGGCAGCACAGTGTTTTCGTCACCACTTGCATGTGGCAGCACTCTCAGCTAGAAGCCTCATTACCACATGCCTGTGGTAGCACACTCAGCTGGAAGCCTCATCACCACATGCCTGTGGTAGCACACTCAGCTGGAAGCCTCATCACCACATGCCTGTGGTAGCACACTCAGCTGGAAGCTTTATCACCACTTGCCTGGGGCAATACACTCCCTTGAAAGCCTCTTCATCACTTGCATGAGGCAGCACACTCAGCTGGAAGCCTCATCACCACTTGCCTGTGGTAAAACACTCAGATGGAAGCTTCATCACCACTTGCCTGTGGTAAAACACTCAGATGGAAGCTTCATCACCACTTGCCTGTGGAAACACACTCAGCTGGAAGCCTCATCATCACTTGCATGTGGCAACACACTCAGGTGGAAGCCTCGTCACCACCAGTGCTTTGCTACACACTCTCAGCTGGACCCCTAACCCTGAGACAATAGAAGCGACGCTTCCCCTCTAACGATGATGAACTGTTTGCAGCATCAGAGCAGGATGTTTTATGAGGCCCTACAATAAAGAGTGCATCATCCCTGCAGGCAACAGCAAACTAAGGAGGCCTGCATTATCCCTGCAGGCAATGGCAAACTTAGGAGGCCTTTCAGCTGGTCGCAACATATTCGCCCCGACAGGAGAACGTTGCGGACTGATCGCACAAGTGACAAGTCCTGAGACTGTCAGCACTCACGGCCTCATTAGCGCTGTGTGTAGCAAGACACTCAGCTGCCCGTATAAGAACAGCGCTGTGTGTAGCAAGACGCTCAGCTGCCCGTATTAGCTCAGCGCTGTGTGTAGCAAGACGCTCAGCTGGCCGTATTAGCACAGCGCTGTGTGTAGCAAGACGCTCAGCGGCCCGTATTAGCACAGCGCTGTGTGTAGCAAGACGCTCAGCTGCTCGTATTAGCTCAGCGCTGTGTGTAGCAAAACACTCAGCTGCCCGTATTAACCCAGGGATGTGTGCAGCAAGACGCTCAGCTGCCCGTATTAACCCAGCGCAGTGTGTAGTAAGACGCTCAGCTGCCCGTATTAGCACAGCGCTGTGTGTAGCAAGACGCTCAGTTGCCCGTATTAACCCAGCGCTGTGTGTAGCAAGACACTCAGCTGCCCGTATTAACCCAGCGCTGTGTGCAGCAAGACGCTCATCTGCCCGTATTAGCACAGCGCTGTGTGCAGAAAGACGCTCAGCTGCCCCTATTAACCCAGCGCTGTGCGCATCGAGGAGCTCAGCGGCCCGTATTAACCCAGCGCTGTGTGTAGCAAGACGCTCAGCTGCCCGAATTAACACGGCGCTGTTGACAGCCAGGAACTAAGCTGCCCGTATTATCCGTGTCAATGGGACTACTTTAGCCGTCATTCGTTGACTACGGCTATGATCACATTGGTCCTGTTAGTGCAGTGAACAAAGCACTGCTACTTTTAACTTATAGAACAACCATTAATTTTTACTTCCTCTTTACTTCGGCAGCTCAGCGAACAATTAGCAATGATGCTAGGGTTTTCTGAGACTGGATACTTTGGAAGTTAATGGATTATTAACATGTAATATTTGCTAGTTAGTGTCATGGCAAATAAAAAGTAAAACAGTCGTTAAATACGTCCGTTAACGTCAATGATTAGAGAGCAACTGGGAATAAATTGTTTACCGCCTCACCATTAAACAAACTAAGGAATTCCTATCCACCTAAACGATGGTCCCGTCCCATGGGAGGTGTGGAGTAGGAAGCGTTACAAAGTCAATTATAACTTTGACTGCTTTATAGCCGTGGACACAGGGCTCAAGTTGGTGGTGACGTAATAGCAGGCCGAGAAGCGGAGAGGCGGTGAGGCGGGGAGGCGGTGAGGCGGTGAGGCGGTGAGGCGTTGAGGTGGTGAGGCGGTGGGCGGTGAGGCGGTGAGGCGGTGAGGCGGTCAGGTGGTCAGGTGGCGGGACGGTGAGGCGGTGAGACGGTAAGGCGGTGAGACGGTGAGGCAAAAAACGCTGAAGCAAAGAGACGGTGGGGCGGAAAGACTGTGAGGCGGAGATGCGGAGACGGTTAGGCGGTGGGACGGTGAGACGGTGAGGTGATAAGACGATGAAACTATGAGACGCTCAGCGTCTCATCGTCTCATGGCTCAGCGCTGTGTGCAGCGTCTCATCGTCTCACCGTCTCACGGTGAGACGGTGAGACAGTGAGCCGGTGAGGCGGTGAGACGGTGAGGCGGTAAGGCGGTAAGGCAGTGAAGCGGTGAAACGGTGAGACAGTGAGGTGGTGAGAGTGAGACAGTGAGACGGTGAGACGGTGAGATGATGAGGCGGTGAGACAGTGAGGCGGTGAGACGGTGAGGCGACGAGACGTTGAGGCGGTAGACAGCGAGTCGGTGAGACTGTGAGACGGTAAGGCGGTGAGACGGTAAGGCGATGTGGTGGTGAGTGAAGAAACGATGAGGCGAAGAGGCAGAGAAGCGGAGAGACGACAAGCCGGAAAGACGGTATATTGCAGAGACGGTGAGGCGGAGAAACGGTGAAACTGAAAGATCGTGAGACAGAGAAACAGAATGGTTAAGAGATGATAAAGCGGAGAGACGACAAAACAGGAAAGCGGAAAGACTGTGAGGCGGTGAGGCGCTGAGACGATGAGACGCTAAAGCAAAGAGACGGTGAGGCGGGAAGACTGTGAATCGGAGAGGCTGAAAGACGGTGAGGCGGTGAGATGGTAAGGCGGGGAGACGGTGAGACGAAAAGGCGCTGAAGCAAAGAGACGGTGAGGCAGAAAGACTGTGATGCGGAGAGGCTGAGAGACGGTGAGACGGAAAGACGGTGAGGCGGAGAAACGGTGAGGTAGGAGCATAGGATGGAGAATTGAATGAAGAATAGATGAGGGGTCAGTCGTTACGTGTGATCGACGGGAACAGTTGCTTTTACTAGTTGCAGGAAATGAGAAGCTGATCCTGGACCTAAGATAGCCGTTAGCCGTTAATGTGACAACATAATAGGTCAACGTGATAGGTCATTGATTGCCAGAACTTAACAAGCATGACGCAGAACAACGATTGTTTTTTTCTACCGGCTATTAATACATTTGTGATATCTGCAATCTTCTTACGAGTGCTTAAGTGCAAACTCTGACAATCATAATAACTTACAAGAAACGCACACCAGCTTGGCACACACTGTCTGATTTATTTATATTATCACACTAACGAGACAAATCGTGTTTAAGTAATATCATTATCGGTATGGAAGTTTATTTAGTACAAAACCTCCTCCCCTGTCATCGCAAAACTTTGTAACCACGCCATCTCCTACCAGTCATTTCCATCGCAGGGTTGCTATTCCCTGTCATCATAGGAATGCTATCCTCTGCTATTCCGCCATTGCAGGGTTCATCTTCCACAAGGCGGAACATTCTTGGGTCCATCACAAGTTCGCTCCCGCCCACCACAAATTCCGATCCCAATCACAATTTGTGTCCGGGAGTCGCAGGATCGTGCATGGATTGCCGAGTGGCCAGGCCCAGACGACAAAAGAGGGCAACGAGGCTATGTGGTGGAGCAGGAGGATTGCCAGTGGCCGAGCCTAGATGACAAAAGAGGGCTGCGAGGCTGTGGTGGAGCAGGAGGATTGCCGAGGGGCCGGGGCCCAGACGACAAAAGAGGGCAGCGGGGCAGTGGTGAAACAGAAGGACTGCCGAGTGGCCGGGCCCAGACGACAAATGAGGGTAGCGAGGCTATGTGGTGGAGCAGGAGGATTGCCGAGTGTGTGGGTCGAGACGATAAAAGAGGACAGCAAGGCTGTGATGGAGCAGGAGGATTGCCAATGGCCGAGCCCAGACGACAAAAGAGGGCAGCGAAAATGTGGTGGAGCAGGAGGATTGCCAGTGACCGAGCCCAGACAGTATAAGAGGGCAGCGAGGCTGTGGTAGAGCAAAAGGATTGCCAGTGGCCGGGCCCAGACGACAAAAGAGGACAGCGAGGCTGTGGTGGACCAGAAGGATTGCCGAGTGGGCGGGCCTAGACGACAAAAGAGGGCAGCGAGGCTGTTGTGGAGCAGGAGGATTGCCAGTGGCCGGGCCCAGACGACAAAAGAGGGCGCGGGCTATGTGGTGGAGCAGGAGGATTGCCGAGTGGGCGAACCCAGATGACAAAAGAGGGCAGCGAGGCTGTGGTGGAGCAGGAGGAATGGACGATGTGATCAGGGGAAGGCATCAGGGGAAACTATGTGAATTTATGTTTTTCTAATCAAATTGACTTTGCAGTGGCGGATAACCGAGTAGGCAAAGTAGTGTTACTCATCCAAAAATGTAAGAATGCGTCTAATAATATGTTTTGAGATCTTCATTTTTGGTGTAAATCCTATAATATATGTCATGAATACCGATTTGATCGAAGTACAGCGGTGACTGGTCAGGTTAGAATTTAATATATGTACAATTAGCCATATAAGGCCGCATCAGTACACTGGATACAATGTTATTAGGCCGCATCAGTACACTGGATACGATGTTATTAGGCCGCATCAGTACACTGAATACGATGTTATTAGGCCGCATCAGTACACTGGATACGATGTTATTAGGCCGCATCAGTACACTGGATACGATGTTATTAGGCTGCATCAGTACACTGAATACGATGTTATTAGGCCACATCAGTACACTGAATACGATGTTATTAGGCCGCATCAGTACACTGAATACGATGTTATTAGGCCGTATCAGTTAACTGGAGACGATGTTATTAGGCCGCATCAGTACACTGAATACGATGTTATTAGGCCGCATCAGTAAAATGGATATGATGTTATTAGGCCGTATCAGTACACTGGATACGATGTTATTAGGCCACATCAGTACACTGGATACGATGTTATTAGGCCTCATCAGTACACTGGATACGATGTTATTAGGCCGCATTAGTACACTGAATACGATGTCTAAGCAGCAGTGACCTAAGACACGGAACTGAAGAATCACGAACACTAACGGGCCAAGGCAGCAACAAGGAGTCAGAGCGGAAAATCGGTTTGCACTTCGTTTCAATCGATGTACGGCGGCATTCATTATCTCCAGGATTGGTTCCGATTTGCCTACGAGTGTTTTGTGTTGCCCATAATTCGTTGCAATCTCTTCACGGCTGTAGAGGCCATGCTCGTGATAGGTCCTCGTCAGTGATGGGCGACTCTTTAATGAGAGCCTGCATTAAGGATAGAGACTTTTATCGTGAGTGACGCATGTCTTTAATGGCAGCACATCGTTTGATAGGCACTAAAATAAGGCACGACTTCTAGCGGAGTTACAATGGGGCCACGGGCCACCCTCCCCACTGCCAGTGCCATAAAGGGGCGACCTCCACACTGCCGGTGGCATAAAGGGACCTCTTAGTGTAGAGGCGACCTCCCCACTGCCAGGGCCATAAGGGGCCTCTTAGTGTAGAGGCGACCTCCCACTGCCAGTGCCATAAAGGGGCCTCTTAGTGTAGAGGCAACCTCCCCACTACCAGTGCCATAAAGGGGCCTCTTGGTGTAGAGGCGACCTCCCCGCTGCCAGTGTTATAAAGGGGCCTGCTTGTGTCGATACAGGGAAGAGGATGTGGGGGGAGTTGGAACACTAACGAAAAGAGCAAAATATTGTATAACATACATTTTTAATTAAAAAAATAATTTGGTTTGGCTGCCCATCGCCTCATCTTTCCCAGCAGTCACTGTACCAGAGCAGGGCCCCTCTTGCTGCCACTGCTCTCACCCTGTAGCAGTCACTGCACCAGAGCAGAGCTTCTTTTGCCGCATATAGTTTCACCCCTGCAGCAGTAACCGTACCAAAGCAGTCTTCTCTTGCCGCCCATTTTCTCACCATGCAGCACTCACTTCAGCAGCGAAGGTCCTCTCTTGCCGCCCATTCTCACACCTCTGCAGACCTCCGAGCAACAGAACAAGACCTCTCTTGTGGCCCATCCTCTTACCCCTGCAGCAGTCACTGCACCAGAGCAGGGCTACTTTTACACCCCGAAAAATTATCATTTCCTCTCTATTAATTTCGCCCTCTGTAGAATATAGTGGAGAAAACTTCAGCTGAGCTTCTATGGTATAATAAATAATAAGAGGTAAAGCTACAATACTGCTATGCGGACAGCTGGCGGAAGACGATTTGACGACATTCTATTTCCCTTGACTGCACTGGCCGACAAGTGGACCTATAAAACCTAACTATGAGTCATCACACGGAGAGAATCAATGATGGGAGATTGGTGAAAAGGGGATGCATTCAGGGGTAACTGGGAAAGAACTTGGATTAAGAGTGATGTCTGGTTGGATTGGTAGTGTGAAGACCGCATTGATGGACAGAAGAAAAACTGAGGCGGAAGCGAGGGAGCGTTCACGGGCTAGGAGTGAGTGGATAGAGACTGAATGGAGGAATCGGACGCTGTCCCGAAGAGCTTCCTCATACTTGCGTCCCTCGCTGTAGGACAGGATAGCCGGGCGCAGGGGTTGAGTTCAGCTCCCGTGATGTGACGAGGTTAAAATTGAGCCACTAAATTAGTGGTTAAGTTTACGCTGGTTGACTAACATTTGTATGTGTGTGAGTGAAGTGGGTGGATCGGTTCCTCACCAAGCCAGTTTTACGTTGGTTGACAATCAATTGCATGCGTGTTAGCGAATCGGACGATCGTAATGATTGTCTCGCCCTCTGCCACCCACCGGCTTGGAGGAAACTTTGAGAGTCTATAATGCACACGTGATATTCATAAGTGAATTTTTTCAACCCCCTCAACCACCTTTCACCTCCATTCACATCCAATCGCAACCGTTGGCTTCTCATTACCTCATTTCACCTTCTTGTACATTCCTTCACCTCCGATCACCTTGTTACACCTCCTTTCACTACCTTTACATCCCTTAACCTTCAATCACCTCGAATCACCTCATTTCACCTTCCTTCACCTTCTTTTACCTCCCTTCGCCTCCAATCACCTCAAATCATCTTCTTTCATTTCCTTTTACCTCCTTTTACCCGTCTTCACCTTTCATCACCTTCCTTCACCACCCATCACCTCCGTTCACCTCCGCTCACCTCCCATCATCTCCCTTCACCTCCCGTCACCTGCCAAATTTTGACAGCTCTCAATTCTTGGACTTCACTCAATTCTTGGACTTCACGAAAAGTGTCCTCCTGCAGAGTAACGGTTAGAGAACATTGGACATCTAGACCAAATACCAAGGAGAAAATGTATGCTGGCAATGCAAATGTTAGCGATCATTGGCCATCTAAACTAACAACCAAGGAGATAATGTATTCTGGCAATGCAAATGTTAGCGATCATTGGCCATCTAAACTAACAACCAAGGAGATAATGTATTCTGGCAATGCAAATGTTAGCGATCATTGGCCATCTAAACTAACAACCAAGGAGATAATGTATTCTGGCAATGCAAATGTTAGCGATCATTGGCCATCTAGACTAACAACCAAGGAGATAATGTATTCTGGCAATACAAATGTTAGCAATCCTTGGCCATCTAGACTAACTACCAAGGAGATAATGTACGTAGCAATCAATGGCCATCTAGACTAACAACCAAGGATATAATGTATGCTGGCAATACAAATGTTAGCAATCATTGACCATCTAGACTAACTACCAAGGAGATAATATATTCTGGCAATACAAATGTTAGCAATCATTGGCCATCTAGACTAACTACCAAGGAGATAATGTTTGCTGGCAATACAAATGTTAGCAATCATTAGCTATCTAGACTAACTACCAAGGAGATAATTTACGCTGAGAATACAAATGTTAGCAATCATTGGCCATCTAGACTAACAAGCAAGGAGATGATGTATGCTGGTAATACAAACGTTAGCAATCATTGGTCATCTAGACTAACTACTAAGGAGATAATGTATGCTGGCAATGCAAATGTTAGCAATCATTGGCCATCTAAAATAACAACCAAGGAGATAATGTATTCTGGCAATACAAACGTTAGCAATCATTGGTCATCTAGACTAACTACTAAGGAGATAATGAATGCTGGCAATACAAATGTTAGCAATCATTGGCCATCTAGACTAACAACCAAGAAGATGATGTATGCTGGCAATACAAATGTTAGCAATCATTGGCTATCAAGACTAACTACCAAGGAGATAATGTATGCTGGTATTACAAATGTAAGCAATCATTGCCCATCTAGACTAATTACCAAGGAGATAATATACGCTGACGATACAAATGTTAGGAATTATTAGCCATCTAGACTAACTACCAAGGAGATAATGCATGCTGGCAATATAAATGTTTGCAATCATTGGCAATCAAGACTAACTACCAAGGAGATAATGTATGCTTGTAAAACAAATGTTAGCAATCATTGGCCATCTAGACTAACTACCAAGGAGATAATATACACTGACGATACAAATGTTAGCAATCATTAGCCATCTAGACTAACTACCAAGGAAATAATGTATGATAGCAATACAAATGTTAGCAATCATTGGCTATCTAGACTAACAACTAAGGAGATAATGTATGCTGGCATTACAAATGTTAGCAATCATTAGCCATCTAGACTAACAACCAAGGAGATAATGTATGCCGGCAATATAAATGTTTGCAATCATTGACTATCTAGACTAGCACCCAAGGAGATAATGTATGCTGGCAATATAAATGTTTGCAATCATTGACTATCTAGAATAACTATCAAGGAGATAATGTATGCTGGCAATATAAATGTTTGCAATCATTGACTATCTAGACTAACTACCAAGGAGATAATGTATGCTGGCAATATAAATGTTTGCAATCATTGATTATCTAGACCAACTACCAAGGAGATAATGTATGCTGGCAATATAAATGTTTGCAATCATTGACTATATAGACTAACTACCAAGGAGATAATGTATGCTGGCGATGCAAATGTTAGCAATAATTGACCATCTAGACAAACAACCAAGAATATAATGTATGCTGGCAATACATATGTTAGCGATCATTGATCATCTAAACTAACAACCAAGGAGATGATGTATGCTGGCAATACAAATAGTAGCAATCAATGGCCATCTAGACTAACAACCAAGGATATAATGTATTCTGGCAATACAAATAGTAGCAATCAATGGCCATCTAGACTAACAACCAAGGAGATAATGTATGCTGCAATGCAAATGTTAGCGATCATTGGCCATCTAAACTAACAACCAAGGAGATAATGTGCGTTGGCAATACAAATGTTAGCAATCATTGGCCATCTAAACTAACAACCAAGGAGATAATGTACGTTGGCAATACAAATGTTGGCAATCATTGGCTTTCTAGACTAACAACCATGAAGATAATGTATGCTGGCAATGCAAATGTTAGCGATCATTGGCCATCTAGACTAACAACCATGAAGATAATGTATGCTGACAATACAAATGTTAGCAATCATTGGCCATCTAGACTAACAACCAAGGAGATAATGTACGCTGGCAATACAAATGTTAGCAATCATTGGCCATCTAGACTAACAACCATGAAGATAATGTATGCTGACATTACAAATGTTAGCAATCCTTTGCCATCTAGACTAACTACCTAGGAGATAATGTACGCTGGCAATACAAATGTTATCAATCATTGGCCATCTAGACTGACAACCAAGGAAATAATATATGCTGGCAATACAAATGTTATCAATCATTGGCCATCTAGACTAACAACCAAGGAGATAATGTATGCTGGCGATGCAAATGTTAGCAATAATTGACCATCTAGACAAACAACCAAGGAGATTATGTATTCTGGCAATACAAATAGTAGCAATCAATGGTCATCTAGACTAACAACCAAGGATATAATGTATGCTGGCAATACAAATGTTAGCAATCATTGACCATCTAGACTAACTACCAAGGAGATAATATATTCTGGCAATACAAATGTTAGCAATCATTGGCTATCTAGATTAACTACCAAGGAGATAATGTTTGCTGGTAATACAAATGTTAGCAATCATTAGCTATCTAGACTAACTACCAAGGAGATAATGTACGCTGAGAATACAAATGTTAGCAATCATTGGCCATCTAAACTAACAAACAAGGAGATAATGTATTCTGGCAATACAAATGTTAGCAATCATTGGTCATCTAGACTAACTACTAAGGAGATAATGTATGCTGGCAATACAAATGTTAGCAATCATTGGCCATCTAAACTAATAACCAAGGAGATAGTGTATGCTGGCAATACAAATGTTAGCAATCATTGGCTATCAAGACTAACTACCAAGGAGATAATGTATGCTTGTAATACAAATGTTAGCAATCATTGGCCATCTAGACTAACTACCAAGGAGATAATATACGCTGACGATACAAATGTTAGCAATCATTAGCTATCTAGACTAACTACCAAGGAAATAATGTATGATAGCAATACAAATGTTGGCAATCATTGGCTATCTAGAATAACTATCAAGGAGATAATGTATGCTGGCAATACAAATGTTAGCAATCATTAGCCATCTAGACTAACAACCAAGGAGATAATGTATGCTGGCAATATAAATGTTTGCAATCATTGACTATCTAGACTAACACCCAATGAGATAATGTATGCTGGCAATATAAATGTTTGCAATCATTGACTATCTAGAATAACTACCAAGGAAATAATGTATGCTGGCAATTTAAATGTTTGCAATCATTGACTATCTAGACTAACAACCAAGGAGATAATGTATGCTGGCAATATAAATGTTTGCAATCATTGACTATATAGACTAACTACCAAGGAGATAATGTATGCTGGCAATATAAATGTTTGCAATCATTGACTATCTAGACTAACTTCCAAGGAGATAATGTACTCTGAGAATACAAATGTTAGCAATCATTGGCCATCTAGACTAACAACCAAGGAGATGATGTATGCTGGTAACACAAATGTTAGCAATCATTGGCCATCTAAACTAACAACCAAGGAGATAATGTATTCTGGCAATACAAATGTTAGCAATCATTGGTCATCTAGACTAACTACTAAGGAGATAATGTATGCTGGCAATACAAATGTTAGCAATCATTGGCCATCTAAACTAACAACCAAGGAGATAATGTATGCTGGCAATACAAATGTTAGCAATCATTGGCTATCAAGACTAACTACCAAGGAGATAATGTATGCTGGCATTACAAATGTAAGCAATCATTGCCCATCTAGACTAACTACCAAGGAGATAATATACGCTGACGATACAAATGTTAGGAATTATTAGACATCTAGACTAAATACCAAGGAGATAATGCATGCTGGCAACATAAATGTTTGCAATCATTGACTATCTAGACTAAATACCAAAAAGATAATGTATGCTGGCTATATCAATGTTTGCAATCATTGACTATCTAGAC
Organism: Gammarus roeselii; assembly: GCA_016164225.1. NCBI lineage: Eukaryota > Metazoa > Arthropoda > Malacostraca > Amphipoda > Gammaridae > Gammarus > Gammarus roeselii. The sequence goes on along the minus strand of SDVV010013577.1, from coordinate 2,631 downwards.
TAACTTCCAAGGAGATAATGTATGCTGGCAATACAAAAGTTTGCAATCATTGACTATCTAGACTAACTACCAAGGAGATAATATACAATAGTAATAAAAATGTTAGCAATCATTGATCATCTTAAATAACTACGAAGAAGATAATGTACGCTGGCAATACAAAATAAGAAGCCTCCAAATGTGTCCAGATTATGGGTCAACTTAGAATGTATGCAAATTGATCTTAAATGATGCCTGCCTTGAATGATGCTCCTTGTTAAATAAGTAAAATTGGTGTATGATGCACATTTGTGCATCGAAGCTGACCCGAAATCCGATATTTGTTAGTGTTTGGCTCCTTATATTGTTGGAAACAATACGCATTTTCTCTGTATACCTTGTAACATAGGTGGCATCAGCCGGCTGTTCCCTTTTTTTCAAGTTTTTCTGTTCAAAGGGACTGGCGTCACTGAAAATCTTGTCCCTCGACGATCTGCTTTCTGCTGACGTTGTTTTCTAAGGTCAGACATAACATTTTGATACATTGTATCTGTCAAAGCTCTGTGAGTGTGAAACGGTCAAGAATACGAGCAGGGAGATTCCTTTTGTTACAAGTTTGTGATAAATTCTAATTATTCTGTGGACCAACCCATTTCAACTGTAGGACAGCCGCCCCGTCCTCTGATTGCACTGGTTAGGTATTTTTGTTTACCAACCCATTTCAACTGAAGGACCGCCGCCCCATCCTCTGATTGCACTGGTTGGGTATTTAGTTTACCAACCCATTTCAACTGTAGAACCGGCGCCCCATCCTCTGATTGCACTGGTTGGGTTTTCTGTTTACCAACCCATTTCAACAGAACGACCGCCGCCCCGTCCTCTGATTGCACTGGTTGGGTTTGGTTTCCGAGGCACATTTGCAGAGCGAGACTTATTTTAAGAGGCTCAACCAGATACAACATTGTTATATGGAGCTACTTGACACGAACAGTTTCATCCTTAGAATTCGAGATGTTTCTGAGAAGCGGATAACTGGAGAATGGGTTAAATATATGTGAAAAACGCAATTTAAAATGTATGACTATCGTAAACCTGGGAAACTGCAAGAAATTAATTGAAGAGGGCGTTAATTGCATTTGACCAATTGCTTCGAGTTGAATAGTTTCAAATTTGTGTTATTGGTCGTGCATTTAGCCGATTTGGCAATGGCAATCTACCTCAACGTTTCGGAATGATAATTTGAAGTGTCAGAATATGGCCGATTTTATTGTGGCAACGAAAGTAATCGCTCACAAATATGGCACGCCGAAGGTCATCACCGGCGGTACCGACCATCATTTCTGACTGGTAAAGATAGCACTGTCTTTTTCTGGACGATTATTATACGGCTGATTCTGACGTATGACATATGCTGACATATGACACATGCTGACATATGACACATGCTGACACATGCTGACATATGATTCTTTGCATTTGCATATACTTGAAAATCTTCATGTCGTTTTGAGATAATGTAAAGTAATTCTTCAAGTCTCTAATGTAATTAGGGATGAAAGACTTCATGATCGCCTTACTGCCTGGTCAGCTTGGGGCGAGAGGCGACGCTACGGTGCCACTGACATACGTACAGTAGACATGATACGCTACCTGTGCTGTATCAGTCCGCTTTGCATCGTTCAACCGCAGTAGTGAACTCCCAGCGACCATTGAGCACCCAGCGATCACTGTGCACCCAGCGATCATTGCTCGCCCTGCGATCATTGTGCACCCAGCGATCATTGCTCGCCCAGCGATCATTGTGCACCCAGCGATCATTGTGCACCCAGCGATCAATATGCACCCAGCGATCATTGTGCACCCAGCAATCATTGTGCACCCAGCGATCATTGCTCGCCGCCCAGCGATCATTGCTCGCCTAGCGATCATTGTGCGCCCAGCGATCATTGCTCACCCAGCGATCATTGCTCGCCCGGCGATCATTATGCGCCCAGCGATCATTGCTCGCCCAGCGATCATTGCTCGCCCAGCGATCATTGCTCGCCCAGCGATCATTGTGCGCCCAGCGATCATTGCTCAACCAGCGATCATTGCTCGCCCAGCGATCATTGCTCGCCCAGCGATCATTGCTCACCCAGCGATCATTGTGCGCCCAGCGATCATTGCTCAACCAGCGATCATTGCTCGCCCAGCGATCATTGCTCGCCCAGCGATCATTGTGCGCCCAGCGATCATTGCTCGCCCAGCGATCATTGTGCGCCCAATGATCATTGCTCGCCCAGCGATCATTGCTTGCCCAGCGATCATTGCTCGCCCAGCGATCATTGTGCGATCAGCGATCATTGCTCACCCAGCGATTATTGCTCGCCCAGCGCTCATTGCTCGCCCAGCGATCATTGTGCGCCCAGCGATCATTGCTCGCCCAGCGATCATTGCTCGCCCAGCGATCATTGCTCGCCCAGCGATCATTGCTCACCCAGCGATCATTGCTCGCCCAGCGATCATTGCTCGCCCAGCGATCATTGTGCACCCAGCGATCATTGTGCGCCCAGCGATCATTATGCACCCAGCAATCATTGTGCACCCAGCGATCATTGTGCACCCAGCGATCATTGCTCGCCGCCCAGCGATCATTGCTCGCCCAGCGATCAT
>SDVV010013576.1:0-15064 GCA_016164225.1 Gammarus roeselii | reverse complement strand
GCCTATAAAAAGTAAATAATATTTTTTGAATGTAGACATTCTAAATAATATCATTCATTATGGAGCTTAAGACTTCCATTATTTTTGTTCCTGGTAGCTACACCTTAGGTTATGCTATTTTCTTGTGATAAAAAAAACATTGTTTAGTACATGCACCCAATCTGTCTGCCTGTATGAGGCAGGCAGAATGGTATGTGGCTATCTTCCCTGTCACACATTGTTAGCAAACTATGTTCTGTGTGCAGCCTTTCACCCCCTGCTACTGAGGCCATGAGGACACCCGTCTTCAGGCAAGTCTGAATCCAAATACCCTGGGCCAACCTTGGAACCTAGAAAAAAATTTCCCCCAAGATAATTTCCTATTGGACCTATTGACGCCAACAAGATACTTATGCTGCCATTATTATCAAATCTTCTTTTCCCCTTCTATATTATCCTTGGACGCCAATAACCCAGATAAGTTTTGGGGAATTATAGTCACAAAAAGATATACCTGTACCTTTATTGTCCTTGTGTCTGTTTATTGGTGCTTGCCCATAATACTCAAACTCACATGTGGAAAACTTTCAGTTAGAGAACTTGGAGTCAGATTGTGCCTTGAAAGTGAAAGCACCATATATTTGAATTCTTATCGCTCACAGAAGCTCATTCATTATTAACTTTTTGAGTAACCAAAATAAGGGTAAATTACTCTCCATTAATCCACATTCAAACTTATCAAACACCTAAAAAACTATTTTCGACTTGCTGTAGAAGATGTTCACTCAATGTTTCAGTTGCATCCTGCAACTGGATTTACAACGTGAGATGCCAGAGTTTGTGTTGTTGCGTATTGTACTATTTGGTAAAAACTAGGCAGTCAGTGATATTTTGTTCAGAAGACAACTCATACAACGACCTTCATGGTGCATTGTCATCCCTTTCATTCGTTTCATTCGTTCCATTCGTGATCATCCACTTACTTGTCCCATTCATCCAATTGGCAACTACCAATGATTTGTGAGTGCCAAATTATGTTTTATCAATGTCTGTTGACGTGTTGCTAATTGTTTGCTCCTTACTTCGTATATGTTACTCTATATTTGATAGATTGTACATTGGCACCGGGGTCTCTAAGAGTTCGATTTGAATATAACTTTTAATTTATTTGCTCTGCTATTCTACATTTATTGACATATTTACACGGCTAATGGTACTGTGGTAGTAGGGCTAATAGCAAGACGGTTGGCCGCTACACAAGTACCTATTTACAGTGGAAAAGCCTACCAAACCTTGCGTTTCATTAGGTACCAGGGAGATAAGCCTTCTCGTTTCCAATATTTATGACAATTACATCAGCTAATGCCAGAAACTTCGTTACGTGTTATAGAATACGTACATAACTATCTTACCATATCATTCAAAGGCACTCAACGATAAGACTTCAGGTCATAAATTACGTCGGAGTATTTAGTACGTAATCAATTTATCCTACTCAAAGTACTACACCGTTACCATAGGAGCTATTGTACACACTGTCGATACGGACATAATCAGGATTATATTGCCACTTCCTGATTGTTCACACACTCTCATACTGGTGGGCAATCGGTCTAGATTACGAAATTCTTATTTGGTTGGTCAAAACTTAAGTCCCGCATATCATTTTAGCCGCTATGAGCGTACAAGATTTATTGCCGTCGGCACTACGCAAATATCTGTATTTGCCTCTACATTAAGAGTATTTGGGCGCTCGAACTCGAGGCCAGCATATTATTTTTGCCGTTAGAGGCTACTTCATGTGATGTTGTTGGCACTGAGCAATCCTTGTATTTGCCTTTAATTACAGTCATTCCTCCATTTATTCAAATGTGTTATCATTCCTTACACGGCATGAGCTTCTTTGAACCCACTCAGTTTATGAGGCAGCCGATCCATTCAATTTCTGTGCTCTTCTGGCATAGGCCAGCTCGCTCTACATGATGGTATTTTCTATACTAACACTACGGTTCATACGAATGGAAGAGAATATAACTTTTGTTATCTCGATTCTTTCGATAAAAAGCTATTTCTCTGTAATGTAGTAAGAGACATAGGGGGGCCTCCTCCTCCCCGTGCTATCTTAAAGAAACAACGGTTACCACAAGGTTTTCCTTTACATCAGAGCCCAAAAAATCTGTTCCCCATGTTTCCTTCAAACCCCACGCTGGCAGTCCACTCAGTTTTTCTGACAGGAAACTGCACGTGCAACACGTACAGCTGTGATCATTTCCGATGTCCCTGACCATTACCCAATTTTCATCCAATAACCAAACTCTCACGAACCCAGTAATCCGATTATAATTACCTATCGTAAATATAGCGACCGTAACATTCAAAGCTTTAAAGAGGCGCTGGGAGCGTAGGACTTTAATGAGATAGTATCCACAGAAAAACTCAAACGATGCTGTCACGCAGTTCCATAGTATATTAATTGAATTGTTCGAGGTGCATTTTCCGCTTACAACTAAAGAGCTCAGCTACAAACAAGCTAAGAATCAGTGGATGACACCTGGTTTACTTGCCTCACAAAAAGAGGAGGACAGACTGTGCCGTAGATACAAAAGGCATCCCATCACTCGTTGAGATGAATTTAAACGATACAAAAATGCGTTCACTAAACTGACAAATATTGCTCGTGAAAACTATATCCAAAATTTGATAGAGACCTCTCAAGAAAATAACAAAAATGTCTGGAAAATCATAAGCAACCTTCTAGGAAAAAACAAACAGAGTTTTAGATGTTTGTAAAGTGGAATGTTGATTAATGAAGGGTAATTTTACCCTTTTTTGGTTACACCAAAAAAGTTAATAGTGAATGAGCTTCTGTGAGCGATATCAATTCCAGTAAATTGGTGCTTTCACTTTCAAGGCACAATCTGACTCCAAGTTATCTATCCTTTTCCTTATATGAGGTTGAGTATTATGGGCAAGCACCAATAAACAGACACAAGGACAGTAAGGCACAGGTAATCTTTTCTTTGAGTTATATTCCCCTTCTTAACTTAACTGGGTTATGACTGTCCAAGGATAATATAGAAGGGGGAAAGAAGATTTGATAGGACAGGCTGCATGAGTATCTTGTTGGCGTCAATAGATCCAAGAGGGAATTATCTTGGGGGAAACTTTTGTCCAGGTTCCTAGGTCGGGCCAGAGTTTTGGATTCAGTCTTGCCTGAAGACGGGTGTCCTCATGGCCTCAGTAGCAGGGGGTGAAAGGCTGCACACAGAACATAGTTGGCTAACAATGTGTGACAGGGAAGAAAATCACATACCATTCTGCCTGCCTCATACAGGCAGACAGATTGGGTGCATGTACTAAACAATGTTATATCACAAGAGAAATAGCATACACTAAGGTATAGCTACCAGGAACAAAAACAATGGAAGTCTTAAGCTCCATAATGAATGATATTATTTAAAATCTGTCTATATTCAAAAAATATTATTTACATTTTATAGGCACTATATAGCTATATATATCTATACATAGGCATGGATCAAGGTAGCGTGCTACTCAGAATAAAAGATTGCTATCATAATTGGCAATCTTGGTATGGCATTTGGCAGAGGAATCATCAAAGCTAGCTTTGTGCCTTGCAGTGGCAATCTTCCATTCAGGTATATACAATAGTGTTTTGCTGCAGAACTCTGCAACTGTATTTATTAGTCTGCTCTACACTGGGGAATAGGACATATTAAACACTGTTATTCTCACTTGTCTTCTGTGGACCAGTATCCAAGGTAAGCCTCTTGTTATCTAGCCTATTTATATGTTTTGACAAGTAGTCTTGAGGGAACACTTTCCTCTGTAGCCACGCTATCACTTCCTTAATTTTGATGCTATTTTGAATCTCGTTGGTCGTGTTATGATGAAGGAATCAGTCTGCTACTACACACACAATCTTATGCGACCCGCCAATGGAAGAGTGGAAAAAAACCGCTCAGCTTGTTGCCAGATTCATGTAAAAATATTTTTCTGAATTTTTTGTAAAAAAAAATATATCACTGAATCATTTATTCCATCTGATACATGTTCCATGGCTTTTAGTGCATGGGTATACATATTTATTTAGCCAAAATAAAAATTTGTTGCACTGCCATTATGGTTGGAAGCTGTTTGTACTAGCTGAACGGAAATGTTGTTGCTATCTACAGAGATACACAACAATGAGATCAAAAGATGCGATTGCTTAATCGTAATAGTGCGTGTGATGCACGTATAATGCGTTTAGTGTTATTAGGACAATGTAGGGTCAATTAAGGACCTCTACATCACTCCCCATTCAGGCTGCAGCCAGGGATGCAGTATTGTTTTCTCCCTTGCTTGGCTGACGTCCAAATGCGCAGCGTTAGCTACATGTTGAGGCGGTCTGGTGCTCTTACTGCTCTGCCAGACCTGGTGGTTCGAGTGAACAACCTGACTTGTGGTGATGGGTTCATTTGTACTCTACGTCCTGTGGGGGCTTGCGGTGGCAATTTTGCTGGTTGTTTGGTAGTCTGGGTTCGTGACGTGTGCCGGTCCTCTGGACGTGGTGCGTCTGGTGTGGGAACTCGGACTGGGCCTGGTGTGATTGACGGCACGTTTCCGATTCTTATCCTGACATGTGAAGGTCTTTCAGGGAAAACATCGTCTATGCCATGGGCCGCTTTCAAACGGAACATGGACATTGTCGGTTTTGCCTCTTCGCTTGATGGTGTAGTGTGTCGGTGTTCGTTGAACTACCTCAACGGTCCTTCGTATGGTGCTTCGAGCGGGTGCCGTACTCTGTCGGTGCGGACAAAGACGTGCGTCGCTGTTTTGAGTTTGGGGTCGAGGTGTCCCTCTGCTGGTTGAATTGGTCGGGACTGTGCCGGACCAACTTCTTTCATGAAGTTTTGGAGCCTCTGGTTGTACTCGGTGATGTCGGTCAGTGCAGGATTGCGGTTTCTGACCAACAGGTTGCATGGAAGTCGCAAGTTTACTCCAAACATGAGTTCTGCTGCTGTATAGCCGATGTCCTCTTTTACAGTGGTTCGCATGCTTAGGAGGATGAGTGGAAGTTTTTCCACCCAGTGGTGGGGATCTGCCTGTGTTTTTAGGGCATCCTTGACTCGGCGGTGGAGTCGTTCGATCAGGCAATTGGTATGAGGGTGGTAAGCGGTGGTCTTGATTCGCACCAAACCAAGGGTTTCCATGAGACTGGTCCACAATGCTGATTCAAACTGAGGACCGCGGTCTGTGGTGATGCTGATGGGGCAACCATAGCGTGAGATCAAAGTGGCAAGGAAAGCTTTGCTGACTGTTTCTGCTCGTGCATCTTCGATGGGACAGATTTCAGGCCAGCGGGTTTGTCTGTCGATCATGGTGAGTAGGTATTCATACCCCTCATTGTGAGGTAAGGGTCCCACGAGATCGAGGTGTACCTGCGCAAACTTTCCTCCTTCTGGTGGTATGGTTGGTGATGGAACGAAGTTGTGACGACTTATTTTGCCTTTTTGACAGTTTGTGCACTGCTCACACCATTGTCAGATGTCTTTCTTCATGGCTGGCCACATATAACGCGTGGCAAGTTGCTGAACTGTGGCACGCTTCCCAGGATGGGCGATGTTGTGCACTTTATGGAAGAATTCCTTACGCATTGTCTTTGGAATGTAAGGTCTGCACACATTGTCATGTATGTGCATGTAGATTCCATCAACTTGTTGTAGGCGGAAGGTTGAATCCTTGTCTTCGAGTAGTGCTTTCAACTCTTGGTCTTGAAGTTGTTCCGTGCGAAGTTGTTCTTCATCAATGTCCATGAATATTGCTGTGAGAAGGTAATCGCAATTCTCATCAATTGGTTTAGGAGGCAGTTGCGTGGCTGGTTCCTCCTGATCATGACATCGTGACAAAGCGTCTACGACTTGGTTCTTTTCTCCAGCGATGTGCCGGATATCAGTTGTGAACTGACTGATGTAGGAGAGTTGGCGGCTCTCCCGAGGAATGTCTCGTTCCTGTCGTTTGTGAAGTGCACCTAACCAATGGTTTATGATCGGTGATGATGGCAAAGTCTATGCCTACGATGAAGTAGCGGAAATGCTTCACTGATAGATAAGCTGCAAGCAATTCTCGACCAAAGGTGGAGTATTTCCTTTCCCTTGGCTGTAGTTTCTTACTGAAGAAAGCTAGCGGTCTCCATTCTTTGTCTTGGAGCTGCTGTAGCACTGCTCCCACTGTGGTGTTGGGAGCATCCACTGCAATTGCAGTTGGTGCATCTGGCAATGGGTGATGGAGCATTGTTGCTTGAGCAAGTGCTGCTTTTGCATTTTCGAATGCATGGTTAGCTTCTGGGTTCCACACAATTTTGTCATTCTTTCTGGGTTTCCCCGATAGAAGTGTGTTAAGTGGTGCCATGACTGAGGCAATGTCATGCAAGAATCTGTTGTAAAACTGGATCATTCCACACAATGTTCGAAGCGTCCTGATTAGCACGGGCTTCTCAAAATCGTTGATAGCCTTGACCTTCTCGGGCAACGGCAGAATTCCCTGTGAGGTTATTCTGTGTCCAAGAAAGTCGACTTCGGGGCGTCCAAATTCACTTTTGAGCGGGTGAATGACTAGCCCATGAGCTGCTAGTCTGGTGAAAAGTTCTTCAAGGTCTTGGAGATGCTCAGTCTCATTTGAGCTGGCAACTAGTATGTCATCCACGTAGTTGAAGTTCGTGACTGGGCGTCCTGCGACGGATATGTAACGAAGGACTGTGTCAAGAAATCGTTGAAAGGTTTTAGCTGCACCGCTAAGACCATAGGGCATGCGAGTGAACTCAAAAGATCCAAATGGGGTGGTGATAGCCGTTTTATGAATGCTCTCCTCGTCCATGGGGATTTGGAAGTAGGCACTGGCTAGGTCAACCTTTGAGAAGATGGTTTTTCCTGCCAGTAGTGCTGGAAAGGCTTGCAGGTATTTTAGTGGATAGCTATCGCGTACTGTCTGGAAATTAACCATCCTGTAGTCTCCGCACAATCTCCAGCCAACCTTCTTCGGTACCACATGTAATGGTGAGGCCCAAGGGCTTTTACTGGGTCGGATGATTCCATCCTGCAGCATTCCTTTTATGGCTTGTTTTGCCGAGTCTGCGACTCTAGGATTAAGTCGCCTGGGGCGCACGAATACTGGTTGTCCCGTTGTTGTGATGACGTGTCTTACATCATGCTTAGGTTTGGTCAATGCAGTGTTAGGCATAGTGATGTTTTTGTGTTTCATTAATAATTTTCTATAGCAGTCTGGGTCGTCTCCTAGGGTGTTGAGTGTTGCACCGGCTAAAGCCAGACCTGCGGAGGCAGTCAGGCTCGTGGAGGTATCCATGAGCCGCCTGTTATGTAGGTCTACCACAAGCTTGTGGTGGGCAAGCAAGTCAGCACCGATAATTGGTTGGTCAACCTGGGCTATGATGAATGGCCAAGTTATGTCCTTGCGCAGGCCAATATTGAGGGTCATCAGCCGCTCACCATAGATGGGTATGCGGGAACCATTGGCAGCGCGTAGGCTGCTAACTTCCTAATTTCTGAGGTCGGTTGCTCGAGGTGGAATGACAGAGACAGCAGCCCCTGTGTCTATTAAGAAGGTGAACTTGCTTTTTCTGTCTGTTATGGTTAGGAGACGAGTCTTCTTGAGGGTTATTGCCGTGACGGTGCTCGTGTTGTCACCACGGGATCTCAGTTTCCCTCCTGGTTGTTGAAAATGTTGCTCATGTCACATGGTAATGTGCATCTGCGAGCATTTGTGCCAAAGCGCGAGTGGAAATGGCAACGCTTTCTGTTTTCTGCTGAAGGTTCACGTCGGCGGGATGTGCTTCTTCCTCTGTTTCCATGGTTGTTGTAATGTGGTCGTTGTTCCAGCTTTTGTAGTCTGGTCAGGATCGATTGTTGTTCTTTATTCATTTTGTCCTACAGGTTGTGGATTGTTCTCTCCAGGTGGTCAATTCTTTTCAGAAGATGGTCTTTTTCCTGTGAGAGTGCTCTACTTTTGAAATCCATTTCTGCCATTCTTGAGGTCAGAGCATTGATAGTTAGAGTTGTGTCACTGTGCATAGCTGTGTTGTGTTGTGGCCGTGGTGTGGATGTTGGGGGAACACTTCTGATGTTGTTTACTGGTATGTTTGACTCAGGGTATTCAGTTAGCATTTTATCGGTTGCCTCCACAATGTCAGTTAGAGTTGTCTTATTGTTGACCAATAGTGCATATTTGATGTTGGTCGGTATTTCCCTCATGAGCATTTCTTTCAAGAATGGGCTGTTGTGGTGTGCAACGGATTCCGTGTCACTACCAAGAAGGTGTCAAAGATGGGCCAGGAACTGTGCCATTGTGCGGGTTCCTCGTCGCTCTTTGTCCAGAATTTGTCTTATGCGAGCTGATTCCGGCAGTGTGTTCAACAAAGCGATTTTGATTTTAATTTTATTGTAGCGGTCATCTCCTCCATTCATGATTATGTCCTGAAGTGATAATCGTAATTGTGGTGGTAGGGCTTTGAGCGTCAACCGGACTTTGGTTTGGTCATCTGTGATGGCATGTGCTGTGAAGTCAGCTTCCAGCAAGTAAAACCAGAAACCTGGTGCTTCAGGCATGTATGTTGTGACATTAAAGTCCTTGTTTGCAGTTATGCTGTCGGAAGTTGATGGATTTCCTACAACAAGGTTGTTGTTGGGGTTCCCTTCCTCAGACATGTTGATTGCATGTCTTGGTCGGCGAGCTGGTTTTCAAGTTGTGATTCTGGTGACTGACTGGAAATATTTTTCAAATTGCAATGTCATGTCAATGTGGAATGTGTACCAAGGTGTGGAATGCAAATTGTTTTTGTTGAGAGATTGAGATAAATTTAATTCCTATGTGGGCTGTGAAATTGCAATTCCTCAAAGTTCTTTTCACTGAGGAGAGGTTGCACCACTTGTTGCTGAGCACCAAGGTTGTCACAAAAATTGGGAATTCAAATTGGTTCTAATTAGCTTTGGTGTGTGATGTGAATTCACCAGCAGGTCACTTGCGCAGTGGCTTTGAATCTGCTGACACCAAGTTGGTACAAGAATTGATCAAAATCACAGAATTGTGATGCTACATATGTTTCCTGTGCGCCAGTTTGTTTCAAACAAAAGAAAGTATCAATAAATTCATATATTACACGTAATGAGGATAATTGCCAAGTTAATTATTAAAATTAGCACCTCACTCAGCAGTAGTCGGTGTCAATGACAAACTGAAAAGAAATGTTTGAATTATGACTGTTTTTCTACCTCAAGTCCTCTAGAGTATATGTTATTTCCCTCATGCAGTTCACTACCTACACCCAGTCTGCCTGTCCGTCGACCTTGATCTGTTATTGGTGCAGGTCACCAGTTTAGGTGTTTGTAAAGTAGAATGTTGATTAATGAAGGGTAATTTCACCCTTTTTTGGTTGCACCAAAAAAAAAGTTAATAGTGAATGAGCTTCTGTGAGCGATATCAATTCCAGTAAATTGGTGCTTTTACTTTCAAGGCACAATCTGACTCCAAGTTATCTATCCTTTTCCACATACGAGGTTGATTATTATGGGCAAGCACCAATAAACAGACACAAGGAGAGTAAGGCACAGGTAATCTTTTCTTTGAATTATATTCCCCTACTTAACTGGGTTATGGCTGTCCAAGGATAATTTAGAAGGGGAAAAAAGATTTGATAGGACAGGCTGCAAGAGTATATTGTTGGCGTCAATAGATCCAAGAGGGAATTATCTTGGGGGAAACTTTTGTGCAGGTTCCTAGGTCGGGCCAGAGTTTTGGATTCAGTCTTGCCTGAAGACGGGTGTCCTCATGGCCTCAGTAGCAGGGGGTGAAAGGCTGCACACAGAACATAGTTGGCTAACAATGTGTGACAGGGAAGATAATCACTTACCATTCTGCCTACCTCATTGAGGCAGACAGATTGGGTGCATGTACTAAACAATGTTATATCACAAGAGAAATAGCATACCACTAAGGTATAGCTACCAGGAGCAAAAATAATGGAAGTCTTAAGCTCCATATTGAATGATATTATTTAAAATCTGTCTATATTCAAAAAATATTATTTACATTTTATAGGCACTATATAGCTATATATATATCTATACATAGGCATGGATCAAGGTAGGGTGCTACTCAGAATAAAAGATTGCTATCATAATTGGCAATCTTGGTATGGCATTTGGCAGAGGAATCATCAAAGCTAGCTTTGTGCCTTGCAGTGGCAATCTTCCATTCAGGTATATACAATAGTGTTTTGCTGCAGAACTCTGCAACTGTATTTATTAGTCTGCTCTACACTGGGAAATAGGACATATTAAACACTGTTATTCTCACTTGTCTTCTGTGGACCAGTATCCAAGGTAAGCCTTTTGTTATCTAGCCTATTTATATGTTTTGACAAGTAGTCTTAAGGGAACACTTTCCTCTGTAGCCACGCTATCACTTCATTAATTTTGATGCTATTTTGAATCTCGTTGGTCGTGTTTTGATGAAGGAATCAGTCTGCTACTACACACACGATCTTATGCGACCCGCTAATGGAAGAGTGGAAAAACCCCGCTCAGCTTGTTGCCAGATTCATGTGAAAATATTTCTCTGAATTTTTGTGAAAAAAAAAAATTTCACTGAATCATTTATTCCATCTGATACACGTTCCATGGCTTTTAGTGCATGGGTATACATATTTATTTAGCCAAAATAAATATTTGTTGCACTGCAATTATAGTTGGAAGCTGTTTGTACTAGCTGAACGGAAATGTTGTTGCTACCTACAGAGATATACAACAATGAGATCAAAAGATGCGATTGCTTAATCGTAATAGTGCGTATGATGCACGTATAATGCGTTTATTGTTATTAGGATATTGTAGGGTCAATTAAGGACCTCTACAGAGTAATTCGGATTCAATTATTACTGATTGTTTATTCGAAGTCACTAGGTGTTTTCTATCAAGAAGATAACTTTTTATCCAACTCTTATTGATGGAACTAACTCCATAATGCTGTAATGTGGTAACTAAAATTGTCGGACATTTTCTGCTCTCAAGCTAAGTAAATGACAGTTGAAACAGTAAATAGTCATGATAAAGTAAACGTCGGTGATCAGACTTACTCTGCTTATTTTTCTTGAAATTAATGGTCCAATGTAATGCTTGCATCTGTCTCGACATATTAAAAAGTGGAGAGTAGAGGATGTCCCCGAACAATGTCCGTCGGTTGGTCCTTACTCCTCAGCCCTAGTTTTAAGTTAATATTAAATTCACCTAGGTAGCAAATGTTGTCATCAGAACTCCATAATGCTGTAATTTTGTAACTAAAGTCTCATGATTCACGCAATCAAAAGCTTTGCTAAGATCCATAAAAGTTGCAACGGTTGCTTTACCACTGTCAAACCCATCAACAACGTCTCCAGCAAATTTTAATAAAGCATGCTCTGTATTCCTGAAAGCTTGAAAACCAAATAGATTTTGGCTAAGTAGGTTAGTTAGTTAGTTTACTTAGTTCGTTAGTTGGAGTAGTTGCATTAGGGTACACTTGCAGGTCTAGGTTGACAGGTGGTGGGTTGATTATCCATGTTGGTGTGTCCACTTGAATTCGGTAGGAAAATAAAGGCTTAATAGCCTTACGGTTGCTGTTTAGCGAGGTCAGTAGGTTGTCCACACGTAGGGGAAACGGTGAGCAAATAATATTTTTAGCCGCGAAAAATCGCTTATCGTATATGTTGGAAATGTGTTCGAGTGCTGGGTTGTTGATTAGACGTGCCGAAGCGGAAGTGGAGTTCGTTAGCGAGCACGTTTAGAAATTCGATTTGATTTGGGACTCATTACCACCAGAACCTCAACGCGAGTCATAATATTTAGGAATTCGATTGTGGTGGAGCGGAACGCGCCGGTTGTGATACGCATAGCATTGTTTGCGATGGTCGGGAATGGTTTTGACTACTGAACCGTAGAGAGCGGCTTCGTAGACCATGCGTGACCGTTTAATTGCTCTGAACAACGTCATTCCGGTGTCCATGTCGGCACAGAACTTCAGTGATGTTGCCGATTGGATAAGTCCCGTCGACCTTCTGCAGCGAGTCTCCAGGGTTACGTTAGGGTGGATGGATGATTATTAATTTTATAGATCATTAACACTTTATTTTAGTATTTTATTATTTCTTCTTGCTTGGGCTCTTTTATTTTTCTCTGCCCTTATTTCATGGTGATAGATTTTGAATTGGTTATTATTATATGTATCGAGGTTGGATGAGACAAGGTGACCCAGGGAGGGGAGGTTTTCGTGGAACCCGCGGGACTCGGGGACCCGGTGTTTCGGGAACCCGGGGGACTTGGGAGACCAGGTGGATTTGGGGGATCCACTTGGACCTTTCTGGGGCCCTTTGTGACACCCTTGAGACCCTTTAGGACCCTTTTGAGAAATTGCGGCACCCTTTAGAGACCCATGCACAGAAAAATGTTTATGTAAGATGCTTGAGTAAAACAAATAACCATTACAGTCCGCGGATTGCTGGCGCAGAGGGCGAGGGTCGCGTCGAGGCTGGTCGAGGTGCGTCGAGATCAGTCGAAACATGTTGAGGCGAGTCGAGTTGGTCGCGACGAGCCGAAACTGGCCGAAATGATTCGAGACAAGCCGAGATGAGCTGAGGCGAGGGGTATCGGGGGACTCGGAGAGCTCGGGAAGACTCGGGGGACATGGGTCCCCCTCCGGGATTCATCGGGCCCTTTTGCGACCCAAGGGACCAATGCCTACCCCGCCTTATCCCCTTAAACAAACAATCAGTGCGGAATCTATAATCTGAGCAGTTTTTCTGCCCATGACGAACCTGCTCTTACTTTCTTTTTCACGATCCACAATATTATAACGCTGGAATATTTGTGCAGGAGTTCGGTTTTGTGATTTTGTGAATGGGTATTTTTTCAACAGTCTGTGCTCGCTCACGCGTGCACGGACCATATGCAGTTTCTGGGGTTGACCTGAACTGCGCAGCTATAAAACCTTGTGGCGCGTTGCGGTTGGAGTCCATCTAATCCGTGAAGCCATAGACCTTGTACCAATTTCGACGATGCTGTCTGTGCGCACTGTCGCGCGTGCATGTTATTCTTGGAGTTCTGGGTGGTTGGAGGCGGGGATTCATTTTGTCTGAGTCTCAATCTTGTCTGAATAAATAAATTGTACTAGAAATAAAATAGACCGCGTAGCTGTGAACATTGTGTTGCGTTGCTGCCGGAGCTGACTTTGTCCGTGTAGCCTTGAACCTTGTACCAATTTCGACGATACTATCTGAGCGCACTGGCGTATGGACATATAAATCATGAGGTTCTGAGGGGTTGGAGGCGAGGATTAGTTTCGTTTCATCTTAGTCTCTATCTTACCTAAATAAATAAATTGTATTTATACAACTAAACCGCGTAGCTGTGAGTATTGTGTTGCGTTGCTGTCGGAGCTGATGTTGCCCGTTTAGCTACTGACCTTGTACTAATCTCGACGATGCTACCTGTACGCACTAGGGTGCGTACATATCACTCTTTAGGTTCTAAAGGATTGGAAGCGGAGATCCGTTTCGAGTAAGCGTTTTTTCTTTTGCGAACTAGCGTGCGTCTGACATTGCTAAAATTTTCACGTTTTTTTAACGTTAAAAGCGTTGTTTCGTTTTTTCCTCGCACACTTAGGGGTGCGAGCCTACTAGAATCAATGATCATCGAGCCCTACGGGGGAGCCTATTATGACTCACGTTGAGGCTCTGGTGGAAATGAGGCTCAAATCAAATCAAATCCAGGGTTACCATGTGGGGTCGCCACGTGAGTTTAATGCCACACAAGACCCAGAAATTTTATCGTTTCTTCATTTTTGAGAGTGTTTCTTCTAGCACTTCTGGGTTGGCGGCTCTCACATAGGAGGGAGCTTTGATTTGTAAGGGCATTACAGGAGACTCCAACTTTCTAAAAAATGCGTCGTCTGTGACTGCGTCGTCTGTGTGATCAGATGAACTCTCGCGGGCATCGCAAAGGGGGCGCCTGCCATTACGGGGGTTGTCCTGGCCACTGCGACGAGGGTGATTTTATGTTGATGCTGCGGGAGGAATCCGTTTGGCATGGTTTTGGATTTGATTTAGGCCACGGGTTTGGAAATGGGCGTCATGTCCACGGGCTATTGTACCTCACCGCTTTGACCAACATGGTTCAAGTTCGAGTGTTGCTGTGGATTGACGTTTCGTTGTCCGCTCCAGCAACATCGTGCTGGTGGTCCAGTGGTGTTCTCGTTGTTTCTCATATGCAGCCCATTAATTTTTTTTGCATTGCATATGACTATACGAGTCATTGCACACCCTTGGATGGATATTTCTCGAGTTTCACTTTTGTGACCGGATCTTCCCAAATTCATGATCGTGTTGCAACGCTTTGGGGCGGGTGAAGCCACATCCGTTCACCGACACTCCATACCTGCATTTGTTTTTCAAATAAAATGTATTGTGCTTCAAGCATTTTACTAAGGCTACGTCGAACGTGTTTTTGTTTTTGCTCTCCTGGGCCATTTTTTTTCTCCCATTCAATGTGATTTGGCCCAGGCTCACAGACTGGCTTGGTGGAGCCACAGTCTGTTCCTGACGCTCCATAGCTACATTTGCTCATTAATTTGATTTGATTTTGGCCTCATTTCCACCAGAGCCTCAACGTGAGTCCTAATAGGCTCCCCCGTAGGGCTCAATGATCATGGATTCCAGTAGGCTCGCGCACCTTTGATTTGATTTGGGCCTCATTTCCACCAGAGCCTCAACGTAAGTCATAATAGGTTCCCCCGTAGGGCTCGATGATCATTGATTCCAATAGGCTCGCACGCCTAGGTGTGCGAGGAAAGTACAAAATAACGCTTTAAACGTTAGAAAGAAAGTGAAAATTTTAGCAATGTCAGACGCACGCTGGTGCGCAAAAGAAAAAACGCTTACACGAAACGGACCTCCGCTTCCAATCCTTTTGAATTTGAAGAGTATATATACGCACTCTAGTGCGTACAGGTAGCATCGTCAAGATTAGTACAAGGTCAGTGG
>SDVV010013575.1:0-15064 GCA_016164225.1 Gammarus roeselii | reverse complement strand
TATGTATATAAATATGTTACACCATGGAGCTGTAGGAGTAAAGGTATACATTATTGTATCCTGTTTTATTGTATTTACTATAAATAGTGTATATGTCACCAAACGACCCATCTTGATTCGGACAATGTAATAGTTAGGATGTATCTAATTACTTTGGGTGTCTGACTTTAACCTTTATGTTACTTGGACACTGTGATAATCAATTACTTTTGTAGTCAAGTTAGTTACATTTGCATAAATTTAATTACTTTTGTGGACCTGAGTCAGATAACAGGCCAAAGAGGCTTACGGCTAGCTGGGTTAAGGTCGGACGGACAGCTTACGGATTATTCATTTGTTAATAAGTTATAAATGGTAATAGGTAATATAAATAGAGCGTTTACACACTACCTTTGATATGTGCATTTCAATGCTGGGCATACTGTATTGCAATTCCATTGCATGTCATGTTGCATAAATGCATTTTTGATTATAGTCCTCTGAATGTTTGAGAGTATTGATAGCATACATTTAAAATATATTTTTTGTTGATGATAAATATAACAGTCACATAATAATTTACAAGCAGTATTAAAGGTTCCGGATACGTTCATGAGTATTTTTTCAACCTTGGTATCATTTCTACGTCTTTCGCTGTGGGAAAACCGCTTGATTAGTTTTTTGACAGATATATTTTGACAGAAAATACGCAAAGTATAGGCAGTAAGCTCCACAGACCGACGATTGATCACTTTGGATCGGTTTCTGTAGTACAAGTTGTGTATTTGGATAAAAACTATGTTACGATGTTATATTCCCTTCATATCGTTTTTGATGAAATCCAAACAAATAAAAAAGTAGTGTTTGTTATCGTTCTTGAATATTAGGATTCAATGACTTATTATATTAGGATCGCTTACACTGTTAACAATCATGTAGCTGTTCATTGGATGCATGGGCATTCTGTTTTCAGCAAAACACTCTATATAGGCACGTTTCGGAATCGGGTCGCTCTTGGATATATTTTCAACTTGATTATCGTCCATGTTTACTGTGGATAGTTAGGGAATACCCTCCTTGCCGAATTTATTTGTATGACACCGTGTGTATAACCTACCAGAAATAAGGTCTTATTCGTAGTAGGTGGATTTTCACAATTTACTGTTATACGTATGTTTGCTCTTTTTTCTAGGTTAATGGCATCTTCAGAGTCGGTTGACCTGGTGTGACACCGAGTGTATAACCTACCAGGAATAAGATCTTATTCGTAGTGGGTGGATTTTTCCAATTCACTGTTATACGCATGTTTGCTCATTTTTCTAGGTTAATGGCATCTTCAGAGTCGGTTGTGTTGGTATCTATAACAAAAATGTAGTTCTTCCTGTAGAGAATTTTTGTCTTGTGATGAGATGAGAGCTGTTACGCGTCCATAGAGCCGAAGTTGTTTGATGGTATGCTTTGGCGCACTTTCATGGAAACGATGATCTAATGTTGGTATCGCAGTTTCCGTTTACATTGACGATAACGTTTGTGATGTCATTATGCTGGAAGTAATTTGGATTGCGGTCATACGCTCCGTTATGTGCCGCTTTATCAGTGAGAAACAAGGCTAATTTAAGTGGAACAATCCCGTTGAAGGAGGAATCGATGGATATGGAGTTTTGACTAGTAGGAAACACGATTGTCTTGACAATAGGTTGATCGAACATGTATTCAATCATGTCATTGTTTTCTGTGAGCGCTTTACTTAGAGCAAGCAAAGCTGAAGTGTATGGTATAACCTTTTTATACCATAATTTGCATGAATCAACTAAATAGATGTAGTGTTCATTGTAATGTGTTAGATGAACGCTACTTGGTTTGGCCAGGTCCAAACGTATATTTACGCTGACATTATCCAATAGATAACTGTTGCTACCGGATTACGTCAAAGTTTAGTGGTCCCATCATTTGTATACCATGACGTACACTTTCTTGAATCCAGGTCTCATTTTCGTCTTGATTAGCAAAATTCGCTTGAACGATGGTATCTGGAATAGGTGTTTGCAGCGATTTTTACATCATATTCAGCCCTTTATCATTTAGATGGAAGTATAGGCGTTGAAATTATTTAGTAGTCCTGTATAACTGTTTCCTTTACACTGAACACCATTTAGAAATAGAGGGTGACTTTGGAACAGGCAATGAAAAAATCGGTCAACGAGTGTAATCGGACAACGAGTTTAACATGTGCGGGCGCAGTCAACGCGCATCCATCTGCATTTCTAACACGAATTTTCACTTCTGCACTTAACGAGCTCAAGTCGACCATTTCATTATCCGACCCGGAAATATGTAACTCGATAAAGGAATCGGCAATTCTACCATCAAACAGCCTGCTGTTTGTACTTAGATCATTTCTTTCAAATTTTGACTCGATACTTGATTCAATTAAATATTTCTTGTGACGGAGGGAAACATCTCAATCACTCCCATTTCGTAGTTTTCCGTAGGGGCTTCTAGCCCTGTTATGTTGACAGATGATCCATCAAGCATGTTGTCGATACAGGACCTCACCCGAAACTAACGTTACTGCTGCATGAACAGTGGTATTTATTAGTAATTAAATAATTGTCGACACGACTCCATCGTTCTTCCACGGGTCTTCTTTGATTTACGTTTTCCGTTACTTTTCCCGTAATCTTACCACCAAGAATGGCCCTTTTTAGAACATTCTTGAGTGTAACAATCCCATGTTCCTTGGTTGATTTTCACATATCTTTCTTCTCCGAGTAATTGTGTGCCATGTTTCGAGCCATATCGGCAGCTGCAGGCGATACAGTTTTTCGTAGAAAGGGCAATGTACATCTTACAAGACTGGCTGTGGTTGAGACGAATCCGCTACCCCTCTGGTACGATATCGGACCGCCTTGTCAATGTCATGAAAACTTCCACCGCGATTTTTGTCACGTTCCGCGAATAAAGCTTTGTATTGTTTGTACGACGGATATGCATACACCACCCTCATAATTGCTGGTTACCAAATGACATTATTTATATCTAGCGTTATATTGATATGGCTCTAGCTTCTTTCAAAAATCAATACGCGTAGGCTCGATCCACCATCCCTGAACGGGATGATAACGCCAACATCATCTCGTAGATCGATGGAAATGGAATCAATATGACTACGCTGTATCATTTTATACCTGACTTGGGCATGCAAAAATGAAGAATATTTATTAATTGGAATAATATCATGAATATTGACTTGCTTGTCGCCCACAAAACGGCGTGAAATTATATCTGAGTAATCTTTTTTTTTGTAGCGTACATTATCGTTCATAAAGGACATTTTTTCGTTTACGGCACCTTTACCGACAATATACTCACACATCGCTCCGCCCATTAAATCAGCGCGTCTATCTCCGACAAAGTACCAATTCACCGTAGCTTCAGTATATTTGTATTGCGACATGTTTTGTAGAATAAAGGCGTTGAACTTTATACGTTGTGTGGCACTATCATATTCAAACAATTTTCCTTCATCTCTGATGATTCGTTTCTTTCGCAGACTTTTTCTGATATTGATTTCTAGCTCGGATATGTATCCTTCCAATGTATTGCCTGAGAAATTTTCGCTAGGAACATACAAAGCAGTTTCATGCCCGACTCGTCATTTTCATCAATCAAATAGTCTACGTAGAATACAATGTTGAACTGTTCATCGTGTTTTTTTATCTTGAACCAACTATTATAGAATACTTCTACGAGCCCTATGCTCCACTCTCCCTGTATCTGTATTCTTGGATAAATATTGTTTGTAGAACTTGAAGATGTGTTGTTTTGGTACAATTAGCTACTGCCTAGCGATGAGACATAGACAAAAAAGTCTTCCGGTTCCTGCATTCTGCACTGGGTCCTACGTCTTACCGACAACAAACCGCCTGTAGACATCAATATATACTGTAACTAGTAGGACAATGAGAAATGTTCAGGTATATATCTATAATTATTTACATATTTACAACATACTAGGGTCATTTACGGAATATAACCTGAAGATGTGGATGTGCTTTCGTGATTCCCGAGAGTGTACTCATCATAGATGGCTTCCCCAGGCTTACGTCTCTTCCATGTTAAATCCATGTGTACATCGACATCATCACCGCCCAAGACACATCGCTTCCTCTTTTTAGTGACGGTAGGTTCAATTTCAATAGATTTTTTGAAAATGTTTAGATGCCAATAGGCAGGAGTTGTGCACGTATCGATATAGTATCGTTTTTTTCAAATTTACTGAGACA
This sequence comes from Gammarus roeselii, assembly GCA_016164225.1. Lineage (NCBI taxonomy): Eukaryota > Metazoa > Arthropoda > Malacostraca > Amphipoda > Gammaridae > Gammarus > Gammarus roeselii. The sequence goes on along the minus strand of SDVV010013575.1, from coordinate 10,799 downwards.
ATTTTTAATAGTTTGGACAGTTGGAAGCTGGCATGCTTGTGCGCGAATGTTGTGTATGGTCTCTAAGTTTGTGTATGTTTTCTGGTTGTGTATGTCTCTGTACTGTTCATGTCTGAATTTGGCTCGTATCTGGTAATTGACACGTTTAACAGCTGATTTTGTGGTGACGGACTCGAGCAACATGCTGTAACCCTTTGGCTGCAAGCAAATTATTTCGCTCGGGTAGTCGTCGGCTGTTTCGCTTTTCAGTAGTCCCAGCTATCTTTGATTCATTGTACAAGGAATGATTTTTGGGGTAGTTGGAGAAGTCAATGTACTCAGCCAGAGGAGCTCACCGCTTTTCCGCCTCCATGTCGGCCACACTTTGAACTGGAGCAGCAACGAGTCTTTGTCCGAGTAGATGAGCGAGACGTTGTCACCGTATTTGAGTTTCAGTGAGTCACAAAAGAAGCTGTAGACTTTTGCTTTTGCTTTTCAAGAACGTAGGACCCAACTTGGAGTGGATGAACCATTCGGATATTTTTTTTTGCTTGAGGATCATGCTGACTGTTTCGGGGCCGATGGCGTAGCAGTTTTTTTATGAAGGGGTTAGCAGCATGTTTTCGAAACTCGTTGGCTGTGCACACGACCTTTGCTGCTAGACTTATGTTGAGCGGATTAAGCATTAGCTTGCCGTATAGACTATTTGAGAGCAGTTTGTACAAGGACTTTTTGAATGAGTTCGTAGACTCATGACGTTTCTTGATATTTTTCACGATGAAGGATTTGAATGCCGGTTCCTGTTTTATGCGAAAAAATCGCTGAGCCTTGGTCAATTCCAGTCCTTGCCTGAGGAGTACCTGCAATAATTCCATGACCACGAGGCATTCAGTTTGAGGTAGATGACAAGCAACCAGCTTACTATCAGCTCGTTTTCGGTTTTTGTGATGTTCCGAGCTTGCCAAGAGATTATTGGTGAAGGGCGAAACATCGTCCAAGCTAACTTCTTTGTGATGTAGCAGTAACGGCAGCTCGTCTGTTTTTCGTCCAACTTTCGTCGCTGACTTGGGCATCGATACAGACAATGTACGTGTACTCGCCAGAACAGTCAGCGTTTACCAAGTCGAATGCTTGAATTTCATCGAGTGTGAGCTAGTGGATTTCGCCGATGACAAGGGCTCACTCAAGCATCCACCATAAAGACTGTTCAAGTCACACATTGCTGCTAAAGACACAAGTAGTTTAGGGCCATAGTCTTTGCATTGGGGATTGTTTATTTTATAAGACCTTTCGTCAACGTCACAAATCCACCTCGTGTATTTGTGACAATCAAGTAGAGTAGATCAATATCTTTGACCAGCTCCAGTTTCATCTCATCTTCGTAGAGGGCAACTTCCATTGCAAAGCCAGGGGCGCTCACAAAATGGACGGGGTCCAGGGTTTAGTCGCGTGTCACGGTCTCCCTAAACTTTGGGAAGACTTCGGCCAGTAGCAGCGTGTCGATGAGGAGGTAGATGATCATGTAGTCACGCAAAGTATTGCAGTTGGCTGCCTGTCACATTTCAATCATTCCAGCATAAACAGAGTCCGATATTCCTTTGCCTTGAAGTTGACTGTAAAAGGCTTGTTGCGATGGGATGTTTGTTTGGTCCAGCACAGAATCCGATGTGATGGCCTCATAGCACAAAATAACCTTTTCGAGTAGCGAGGAGCGGCATGTCATGGCCCCTATCTTCAAGATTTTTGGCAGGACTGTCTAAACTTGAGTTGAGGAATGAGTATGAGTCGATTAACTTGACACCGTACTTGCTCTTGGCATCGTTCAAGGAGACAGAGATACTGAACATTTTGTCTGACTGTTTTGAATACAAATTTATTTGTGAGAATTTAGTGTCGTCCAATCCACTCAATATAAATCTCATGTCATAGGCTGATACATTGTGAGCAATACACGGCATGAACCTAAGTTTATCCGTGATTCTGATGTTATAATTCGAACATAGAGCCCCAATGCAGTTCCCTGATATCACTTCTTTATTAGGTCCGAAGACCATCTTGATTGAATGATTATGGTGGCAAACTCGTTTTTTGCCATTTTCTCCAAAATGGCCCCCGCAGCACTCACATGTTTTGCTTACGCAATATTATTTTAAATCTGTTTGTTTGAGGACGGAGATGAGCTACAATGGCAAGGTCTCCATGTAATCATTATAATCCAGCAACATATTCTTGACGAGATCTGTCTCCATCTCCTCAAGGGGAACTGAAGTCGAATCGACTACTCTGTGCCGTACAATTTTCCGTCTTTATCCACTAGAGTATAACTGTACATGCACAACTTGTGTATGTTGACTACATATTTTCCCTCTGTTTTAGGCTCCAGCACAGATTCTCAGTCATAATAACAAACAACGGGTGGTTTTATTGTTGCGTGCATGTCTGAGAATTGGTACATTTCGCCTTCTTCAGGCATACTTATGTTTTGCAAGCCTTTACTGGACGAACAAAATTTTACGTGTCCTGCTTTTTTGCTTTCATGAAAGCCCTGCATGAAGAATGAACAGTGAAGCTGATTCTTCCTTCTATTACTTCTAAATGCGCGCATAAATGTATAGAAACATGGTATGAGTGCGACATGGTTGGCATCTAAGATTCGTACGAAGTGGATAGTGTGCTCCTCACTGGCCTCTAAACTGCCTCTGTATACATCGACCAGACCATAACCTTCCTTCTCTTTTGTGAGCTGATATAGTCTGATGTTAACTTCACAATCTCTTTCTATGACTGGAAAATCTTCTAAAACCACAGGTGTGTTCAATGCAAGGTATGGAAAATCAAAGTAAGTGTTTGTGTATGAGAGATAAGTACGCTCCGCTTGTTGTATTTTCTTTGAGGGATTTGTTTCCTGCTTCAAGTGGAAGAGGCAATCATGCTAGTGAACACGCAATTAATGTGTTTTGTCTTGATATTGACAATATGGTGCAGGCCTGTACAGTTTTTTGGGCCAAGGAACATAGTTCTCATGACGTTTCGCTTCTTTAACCCCTGTCTTGTAGAATTTAAGCTGAACACTGGTTACTGTTTTAATGCTCCAGCTTCTACCTTCTCGCTCCTGTTTTTCTAATTTATTCAGTAAATCTACCCAAAGATCCTCAATCATCTCACATAAAAGCACGTTTTTTGTTAGCTGGATCGCTTTTGTGTTAATCACTCAGTCCTAGTCATCTATAGATGCATTCTCAACTTGTTTGCCCCTTTTAACATTCAACATGCATTGGAGTCTTTGAAATGTTCCTAATTTAGATTCAATGTGTTCCACTAATTCCTTGCATCCCAATGTAATCATGGACGATATGTTGACATGTTCAGTGTATGGTAGAAATGTTGAAGTGACAGAATTATTTCCCCCCAAAAAAATACAGAGGTAGGTTGGTGAAATATAGCCTCACGCAATGGATCCGATTCATCAGTTGCGACGAACTGTTCCGAAGACGATGCCAAGGACGGATCAGTAGTCTGAGTAACGAACTGTCCAACAGGAGACAGCGCCAAGGGCTGATCAGCAGTAATCTGAGCGACGAATGGATTCAGAGCCGAACCATCAGTACCCTGAATTCCGCGCTGTTCCGAAAACGGAGTCGTAGACGGAGTCGAAGACGGAAGAAGGCCACCACCACCACCGGGTCGCGGGCTTGCGCTAGGGCTTGCGGATATTGCGAGGCTTGCGCTAGGGCTTGCGAGGGGCGGACCGGCAACATTTCGGTATGGGGCACTCTCTGCATCCTCTAACAATGGTGTTTGATTCATCCAACAAGAATAAACAAAGGTTTATCTATAATACAACGATAAAAATTTTACCAGCAAGGATACAGAAAGATATCCCAAGATTAAAACAAATAATAGTCATGCTAGAACTAACACTACTTACGTCTCGAGTAGAACAACTGTCCGTCACTAACAAGATCAAGAGCACAAATAATGTCTGATCTGCAGCATTCGCCATTTTATACAACAGTGTACGATAACTTGGGCAAGAGGTTGCCATACGCTGCCAGATGTACGACAACAAAACCAAATCAATACGAAATTTAAATGAACGAAACCGATGAACGTGTTATAACCTGTTTGCCTGCTTGCAGCAGTGGACACATACATCATCAGCTTCTCGTCGAGTAAGCATCTTCCTCCACAAGATTGATCAACAAGACCAAGAAATGGAGCTGATAAAAGTAGGAAATCTTGCAGTCACCTATATTCGGAATACTCCGGAGGTTTGCATTCATTGAAGCTGGAAATTTTGTGGCAACGATTTCACCAGCATCTAAAGTTATCTTGAACACTCTGAAGATGAAGGAACAAGTGACTGGTTTAATAGACAGGATTTGTTGATTGTGGAACTGGAGTGCAACTTTGAAGAAATATCCCTTGTGTTCTTGAACCGTCAATCGAAAATGAATAGGTCAAAAAATTAACTAAGTCCTGACTTTATAGTTGGCTTCCTTAGTCAAGAAGAAATCATGCTGGAGCGCAGTACATCTCTGTCACCTGAGCTTATCTCGGAAAACAAGCCCCTAACGATGGATTTACCAGACAGATCATTCGCCTTTCCATCCTATGGTGAAGATATTCTTGAAGGAAAATGGAATAATTTATTAAATAAAAAAATCATAATTTTTTTTTGGAAACACTAACTTTTGTAATGCATCATGCCCGACTTTGAAAAAGTCTCCTAATGGATGATAAGCTCCAGTCAGTTGCGGGTAGTGGTATGCTTGTGTCTGCATTGGTGGTCTCTGGCACGGTTGACGAGGTTGCCATGCATGTGTCTGCATCGGGGTCTCTGCAACAGCTGTCGAGGTTACCATGCTCGAGGCTGCGGCCAGTGAGGTATAGGCAGCGGATGACGCCGGTAGTTTGGGTTCCCGTACATAGGATCACCCTGATAGTTTGTGCAATGCCTGGCCAGCGGATAGCCCTGATACTGATGATTTGCTGGAGGTTACTGCGTCGGTCTGCACGTGAAAATGTATGTATTTAGAAAAAATATAACACTGTTTTCTGCTCTAGAATGGAATAGATTGATTCCAGAGTCCAAAATCATAGATATTTTCCGTTAAACATACTCTATCATCCCTGAAGCTCCGTATTGATCTGGTCTTCCCCCGATCGAGTTATTATGTAATCTGTTGAGAGAAAAATGATAATAGGTTAAATCAATTGCTGGAAAAGAACTTACGGAAGCCACATTAGTTGATTTCAAAGATATTGACATGATCGATCTAACTTTAGAGATGTAAATAGCCCACGCTGATAATTGCCTGGTGTTGCCACACGGGTCCTTGACTTCAGCATATACCTGATGGAATACATCTGCAAAAGAGAGAGATAAAAAAAAATATATAAATTAAGTTCATTGAAAAATGAATAGTTGTGTATCACCTGTTGGGGAGAATGGAGACTGCTAGATTTGCCGATGTTGATATCTTCGCCAAACCCGCACGATTGTTCGTGAACGGGTTCTCATCTAGTGGGAAGAGTGTCCTTTTGGGAAAAATTATTAGTAAATACATTGATAGCTTCGATGAAGTGGTCGTTTCAGGGTCAGAGCAATTTTCTGTAAGGAAACATGGAAAAATAGAAATACATACAAGACAAGTCACATTCGATCAATTAGCTAAGAAAACTACATGTAAACTCCTAGTTGTGTATAATGATTTCATGTTGGAATCAGAGTCTCTACGTATCATTGCAAATGATTTTTGTCTGGGTCGCCATGCAGATATCAGTGCGATGTATTTAAACTAATCACTCTTTCACTCAAATCCATTCAACCTCACAATATCTTTGAATACCACACAGTTTCTTATCCTGCGCATGTGCGATATCAATAAATTACGTTATTCTGGCAAAAAAATCCTTGCAAAAGACAAGATTGAACCGTTCATCTCCGTGTACAAAAAAAAAGTAGAACAAAAACCATATGGGCACATATTAGTGTGATTTCACACACCCAAGTACTTCGAAACTCTTGATTAGATCACAAATTGCAGGACATAAATTTGAACAAGTGTTGCCTCTATAAAATATATTGTAAGCTTGATTTGAGATAAGAAGTGAATTTGAATGGAGAGTGTCTACTACAATCCATAGGCTGTTGGGTCATACTCTAGCGCGAAGGCCCTACATCTAAGCTATACGAATATTTGTCCGTCTACAACAAGACGCGATGTTGAAAATATTCTAGAAGGGTCAGAGTTTTTTCCGCGATTTAAACAAGCTCCCATGAAATTTAGCAGACCCATGTACACAGCTGCGCGTCCCGGATCGATTATCTGTGATGAGATTGCCTGTATAAAAGATTATGCAGATAAAAATGACGGAATTCGATTTTTATTGATCATCAATGATAATACATAAAATATCTGTGTGTGCAACCCTTGGAAGCTATTACATTTAACCATATGATTGCAGCATTTGATAATATATTCAACGAACTAGTATGGCTAGTTATTCGGATCTGTTCAGATCATGGCAGTAAATTTACATACAGAAACTTTCAAGCTTATTTGGCCAGCAAGAACATATCCACTTATTACACATAAAACAAGGCCATCAAATCATCCCCAGCAGATAGTGTCATCCGGACTATAAAACTTGAGTTGGGTACATATACGCACGCTGAAAAGAATGAACGGTATATAGATGACTTACAAACAATTGTGAACACATACACTATGACAACACATTCATCATTAATGGGCTATGTCCCCATTCACGTTTATTTGTTGAACGATCCAAGACAAATTCAGGCACTGGTGTCGGATATGTATAAAATACTACGTAAAAGAATTAAAGTGCCCAGTATACAACAAAGGTGAGAGCGTACGTACGGTTACAGTGCTGTGATCCCAGTCTCAAGACCTTCAGGGAGGACACGAATCAAAGTTCACGAAGGAGGTGTTTTGTATTTCACGTGTTATTTAAAAACATTATCCTCCGACCTATGAAATAACACCGATCGATACTGATGAACCCAACAAAGTTTTTGCCTCAAGGCAGGAACTAGTTCAGTGTGACCGCTCGGATATTTATGCCATCAAGGTCTTGAAGACCCGAATTAGACGAGGAAGAAAGCAAATCTACTTGATGTACACGGATTATCCAGACAGCCAACCTGCGTGGACTGATGAAAAAAACGTTGTGTCGTGATGTGTGATAAACGTACCTTGAAACGTACATTGATTTTTATGATAAATAAAATCAACTAAAATCATCTGAACGTAGTCTACTCATCAAACTAATAAGTAGTAAAGGAGTTAATATTATCTGGGAAAATTTTAAAAATATACAGAGCAAAAAATTGATATGTGACAAGCTAATCAAGTCACGAGTAACTAAATTCAACTTTAAAGTAAAACGATTAGGCAGTAAATCGTTCGGGAGTGAATCCTCCGGGACCAAAAGGAAAACATTATTAACCGTGCGTGGAGGATTTCTGTTAAATTTACTATTACCCACTGAAGTTAGTTTCTTGACCAAAATAATCCATCGATGAATTGTTTTACTACCTAATTCCGAAATCCAAGATGGATGAGTTTACGGCAAATCATATTGGCGGAGCGTTACACCCATATCTGTCACAACAGGGACAGAATTAGCAGAACATAGCAGTACGTATCACAGTAAAATAGTTCAATAGCGCTACAATTATTTCATTTTATCCAAGGTCTCTATCCCTCTAGCACAACAACAGAGCCCACACAGGAACCGCTCAAACAAAAGGAGACAAATAATAACGATGTTGCAGCACTAGATACGGCCTCATTGCCACTCGTGGCTAAGACACTCTCCAACGGTTGCTTCATTACCTACGAACCAACACAGCATTAAAATTTGAATCGAACGCGTTTGTTAGCTCTCCCGATATTCAAAGCCGTATTCACGTACTTGATCTCCTAAAAAGTTTAATGGTAAATAAGACAGTGATAAGCAAAGATGTCAATTATGTCATTCGAACGTTCCTGGATAATATGCCTGAGGTCTTTCATAAACATAAATTATTGAAAATTAAAGAGAAGGAGGTAGCGATAGAGCGGTTCTGGGATACTTTAAAAAAATGACACTCGGCTTCGTAACACGGACATAACACTCGTAAACATCTACAAAGTAGCACTGGTATACGATCACGGTTTATAAAATCACAGAACAACATAAACTGGCACGCGAAACAGGGTGAAACATGTATGCCACTCGGACCAGTTATGGGAGGTGGTGCCTCAAAGCGACCAAGAGATAAGGTCATGTGAGCACACCGCCACACTGACTGGCACCATGACTGGCAAAATAACATATGAACATAGGAATTAAATAGGGTCCCCTAGCGTAGAAACACTCTAAATATTCATAACAAAACCGATAATCCTCTACAATACGAAGTATCATAACACTGATACCAAAATAAAATATTTATAACTTCACTTTAAAGTCCTACCTTTGGGGGATAATCAAGCGCAGACACCCATCGTGACCGAGGCAGAGAACAGACTGATGCGCTAGGTGCCAGCGTAGTGTACGTGATCGAGCCTGTACTGCAACAAGGTGAAACAGGTATGCCATCTGCATTACCAAGGTGCACTCGGCATCAGGAAACGCCGAGCGCCTATCGCGCCCGAATCTCTATGGCTGATTTGGTGAGTAGGGTACCAAGGGCATATTTGGCTATAGGATCCCCTGGGCGTTTTACGGACCCCTATCTCCAGGGCCATTTCGGGACCCTTATCACCAGGGCATATTCCTTGACAGGGTCTTAGTGACATCATTCATATGATGACGTATCGATGTATACATAACATATGAGTATATATATATATATATAACTGGGCTCCAAATAAATCATTGGAACATTAGCAGGCATGGAGATGTCAAGTTTTTCAGAACACCGTCTAGGGATATATACCATAACGGTAATTGTATCATTGCTGATTATATTTTATTTAATCAATCTACAAATAAGTTCATACATATATAAACAAATCACGTTCGATGTGACATTCGGTCATAATATGACTGCATATATATCAAACAAGAAGAAAACCATTGCCAATATCGTAAATATAATAAAACAATCGCAGAAAGTAACAATCAACTAATTGAATCTATGCCACATAAAAATAGGTCAACAGCGAACGACGTAGAAGTGATACCAAGGTTGAAAAATTCATCATGAACGTGTCCGAAAACCAACATTCGTGTAAGAAAGTGCGAGGTTTAAACCTTTAATACTACATTTAAAGTATTATGTAACTGTTAGTTCCGTTATCAATAAAAAAACTATCTTAAATATGTATTTCATCAATATCCCTAAACATTCAGCGAGCTACCATTGAAAATGCATATATGCAGCATGACATGCAATGGAATTGCAATACATTATGCCCAGCATTGAAATGGAAATACCTATATTTAATGTAAACGTTGTATTTATATAACATATTACCATATATAACATAATAACATATATAAGCTGTCCGTCCCTTTGAATGAGTCACCTGTTCCGACCGTAACCCAACCGTAAGCCAGCCGTAAGCCAGCCGTAAGCATTTATGGCATGTTATCTAACTCATGTCCCCAAAAGTAATTTAATTGACCCAAATGTAATTAACTTGACTCCGCAAGTAACTAATAATTAAAAAGTCTAAATTACATGGTGACTAAGTCGGACACCCAAAGTAATTAGATGCCTCCTAACCTTTACATTCTCCGAATCAAAATGGGCCGTTTCGGTGACATATGCACTACTACTATATGTCAAATGGAAATAATATCATCAACTTTCGCCTTGGAACATGAAGCTTATAAAATGAACACAACTAAATATGATATATTTAACAGAAATAATAACATATTGCAATGGATTACACCAAACGTGGTTTTGATATAATCAAGTATACAGCTTGGAAATTAGCGAGGATAGCGTATTAAATGCTCTGCTCGGTGTTTTTCTTCCCTTACTTTGCATCTGATATGATAATTAACGATGTGTTGGGAAAAGTATACTCTATGGGAAGAAATAATGGTAATTACCGTACGAAAACTTTCATGTTAGAAAATTATCAACTTTAAATAGAAAGCCGTTTCAGACTAAATATCGAATGTCTCGCGCATTATAGACAGCGAGTGATGGATAGTTCCGTAAATTGAAAACAGAGCCATTTTCTCGCGATCAGAAGGTTGCCGTAGCAGCGACTGCATGCGAAGATGTAACGTTATCTTGATATGGTGTCCTCTGCAATGAAGAACAGCGGATTCTTCGATCTCGATAAGAGGACCCTTCCCACATCAATGTGCGTGTGAGAGCGAATAATACATATCGCAGAGTATCTCCCTATAACCCGAAGTCGAGATACCATCTGACCCAGTGACAGTCCATTAGTGAAGGCGATTTGTCGTCATGGTACTGTAGGAATAAATGGGATTACGTAAAATTACTACCTGGACATGTGTTGCATTATGATCTTTAATACCGGCTACCAATTAGTCTGTAAATGATAGATGTAATTTCCTATTGAAAAATGTGTTGTAAATATGTTATCAATAAAAAATATCTTATAAATGTCTATATTCTTAACCTATTTTATTCAAAGGTCGAGCAATTGAAATTTGTATTAAACTTCCCTTCGCTTATGGACTGGCCTTTAAACATTTAAGAGACGGGCCAAAATGTCTCACTCGAGGTTAGGTAGGCGCGAGCCTACAATCTCCAACTCCCAGAGGAACTCTGTTGGGAGGAGAGCCCGACACGCTACCCACTCGGCCACCGA
>SDVV010013574.1:0-15064 GCA_016164225.1 Gammarus roeselii | reverse complement strand
ACCAGTTCCGGAACCCTCTGCCCCCCGCCCCCCCAATTCTGCGCGCACCCCGCGTACAAACCGGTTGAGTCAAGGTGCATGCATCGCGCCAAAACTAACTCTATTTATCCCTATCTAATTCCTTCACAGGGCGATGTTCGGTGATTTATTAACTACTTTCATCTGTACTGCCTCTCATTCTCTCGATTGTCCCTCTTTTGTGGAACTTACCGACAATACTCAGCAAACTGCTACCTCTCGAGTTGCAGCATTCATTTTTAACTCATCTTCCCGCGTACAGAGATATTATGTATGCACTACACCACTCAACCAGCACCACGTCCTACACATATACAAATTCAGTGGCCGCACAAGCTATTCGACTATCGTTGCTCCATCCCTCTTCAGGCACTCGGTCGCAACGCCGTCTAAACCAGGGGCTTTCCTACTTTTATCATCTATAACTCCTTCTGTACATTTTCCTCAGCATTGTTCGCAACAAGTTTTGCTTCCGAAACTGGCATCCGGTCACCACTACCCACAGAAACAACGCCAGTCGATCTGACATCCTCAATTTTCGACAACTCATCAAACTACTCAACCCACCTCTTCGGTACATCACAGCTCTTCATCAACAACCGGCCGTTTACATCTTTCACCGCCTCCCCCTTCTTGGTTTCCCTCTTCCCCACCCTCTTTACCTATTTCAGAAATAGCTTTATTTTCCTCTACTTCTGGTACAACCACCTACCCGACCACTCCTAAAAGGCTCTTTTCTTCTGCGCCACAGCCAATTTATCCTCATCTTTCTACCACTCGCAGCCCTTCCTCCTACCCCCTCATGCACAGCGCAAACCCCACAAATGTTTCGGACATCCCAACAAAGCATCACTGAAGGTCTTCAATTCTTCTCAAACATCACTCTGGTCTTGCTTTCTCACGCTGTCGTATTCCTCCTTCAATGCCTGCTGGTACTCCTCAACTCTGCTTTCCATTTGCGGTTCACTCACCTTCACTACCTTTCTTGCTCCTCCCACTATGTTGTTCCCGTTAAGCACTAGCGACAGGTTATCTTTTGTACTTTTCCCAGATGATACTACAGTTTATTCGAGCGAGAAAAAACTCAATGATACTACTATTAATATGAATAATCAATTGGTTCACATTTCAAACTGGTTCACATCCAACAAGCTGACGCTAAATGTTGACAAGACAAAGGTCATGATATATTCCAAGAGGATAATACCCATTCCTAACAAGCAAGTCGAATTGAACGGTCAACCGGTTGCATGTGTAGCACAAACAAAGGTACTTGGTGTAATATTAGAACAAAGACAAATGGAAAGATCACGTCTCATTTGTTGCCGGGAAATGAGAAATTGTCTTACGACTCGTGCTAAAAGTCTTTTGTACTGTAGTCTTATTCATCCCTTGCTGAGATATTGTGTTAACGTGTATGCTTCTATCTACAAAACAAACTTATGACCTATCGTTCTTAGTCAAAAACGTGTCCTCAGAACACTATCACATGCTAGCAGACTTGACCACACGTTGCCTCTCTGGTCAATGCTATATTCTCCCAATGTAACATATCATCAACTTTTCCGCTGCGGTGCTTGTCTACAAAGCTTTGAAACATTGAACTTACACTGATAATAATTTTTGCATTAGAAATAATCCTATGTGTCATCTTCGTACTAATGCGAATTTGCAAATTCCCCGTAATTCGTGAACACAGTCCCAACTGGTTTTAAAATACAGGGCTGCTAAAACTTGGAATTCGATTGACATATATATAAGGACGGGTAGAAGTATAGCTACCTTCAAACATAAACTAAATTTATACCTGTTTGTACTTGTACGTGCAGAAATTCTTGAATTTTAATTTTCTTCCGCTGTCCAATTTGTCGTGTCAACTATTTATGGTTTAGCAATTTCATTTTATAGATACTTCATTCTATTTTTTTTTCATGCTTCATATGCTTAAATTTTCAATTGTCTTATTCATTTAGAAATCCGTTCATTTTTTATACCCACCGATTAGGACTCATTGATTTTTTGTTGTGTGCATATGTTAACGCGTCTGCTAACTAAGCAATTAGTTTCAAATTGGTGTCATCGTGCGCCAATCAGTGTGTGAGTAATGTAATAGAAAACCTCTTGTCAGACATTTTCTACTCCCAAGTTTTTTAGTAAATATCAGTCGAAACAGTGAATAGTCATGATTAAGTAAACGTCGGTGATCATACTTACTATGCTTATCTTTTTTGAAATCAATGACCCAATGTAACTCTTTTATCTGTCTCAACATTTAAAAAAGTGGAGAATAGAGGATATCCATCAACAATGTCCATCGGTTGGTCCTTACTCCTCAACCTTAGCTATAGCCTATAAGTTAATATTAAATTCATCTAAGGAGCAAAGGTTGTTTTCAGAACAGCTCACGCTGACGAAGACTTCGTACGTATCATCTGTGTATTCTGATATTTCTGTTAATTTTCCAACATGTCATACCTAAATATATTTTAAATCCTTAAAACCGTTCCACCTCTGCTCCACTGATAAACTTCCTTCCATCAATAGATGGTCAGGCATTCATCTATCTTCTCCTATCAACACCTGCACATCCAACAACCTCCTCACCACTCTCCTGGAAATCAGAGTAAAATCCATCGGCACTCTCTCTATCACTGCACCATGCGCCATCCTCTCGCATGAGTACTTGTGGGTATCTCGTATCTTCAACAAGTTGTTTCCAACCACCAGCTCCTGCCCTATGCACTACTAATAAAATTTTCTGCCCTATATTTCAACCGGGAACGTCATACCTCCCTACCATATTTCCCATCACTACATCTCAAACTCTGTCATTTATGTCCCCCATTACCATATTGTATTAAGCTCCAAAACTCCCAATACACTTACTCGGGTTAATCCAAAACTGCTTCCTCTCTTCATTACTCCTCTCGTTACCTGGTCTGTAAGCATTCACAAGCCCCCATCTTTTATACCTACCTTATCTTTCGCCTACATTGACTAGAGGTTACTTCTACTCGGTATCGCTATTAGCCAACCGATCGCTCAACATCAACACCACACCTTCTCGTGCCCATCCTTCCTCCGCACCTGGCTACCTGTCACTTACCACTCCAAACTTACATTCATACTTCGTCTCACTCAGCGACAACACATCTAACTTCTTCTTCACAAACATCTCGCCAATCTTTCTCCTCTTTGCTTCATTCGTACAACAATCGCACATTCAACGACCCTAACAATATGGTTCTGAGAGGCGTGAGCCTCTCTTACCCCGCTCGTCATGCCGTCTTTGAGGAAGAAATATACAGAGGAAGTATATTTCTACCTCGAAAGGGGTTACGGTAGCACAATTCTAACCCCCAATTACGAATGTTGAAATATGATGCGAATATTTGCCGGCCCGAAAGCGGATATTGGGCTTATTGTAGCTTTCAATAAATGGTGTTGCTGTGTTTCATAAGGTATAAATCTGTGCTCTACACGAAATTGATTTTCTGCGTAGTTTTGCCATGATCCAGACGTATGGCGTATGATCTACGCATGAGGTGTACGTCGTGCAATTGAATATTGTACGTTTTATATGGTGCCATATACTTGCTAATAATGGCATGTCTAGTGTACGCTCTAGCTCTATGTGGTGGTGTTCTATGAGGTGCATGTGTGCTCGATCTGGTGTACCTATGCTCGCCAAATATTGTCTATGCAATGTATGTTTGATAAATTGCAATTTTTGTATGATGAATTATCTACACGGGTTTTCTTCTATACACCTTAGGTACGTACTCAGTTGTATATGTTTGATTTAGTGTATGTGTTATATGAGGTGTACATGATACGGTGTATTATTAAGTCATAATAATTCCCTCTTATTAATTGTTAACTAACAAGTCAGTTTACCGTTAGTCAAAGCGTGGGCGATGACTGCAGCCATCAAATTGCAGTCGTTGACAGTTGCCAAGTTGCCACCAGTCGCCAGACAGACATCTTGCGCGTCGCCCCAGGTGACGTCAATGGTACTCAAAAACTCCAAACACCTTCCGTTAACCGGCACGTATTGGGATGGACACGTTCCGTCGACACCTGTAGGAGAAATAGTATAAGAAATATATGTTTCCAACTTTGTTCCTTATCTGTAAGCTTTCATTAACGCTTCAAGTATTGAGAAACAAGTTCAACAGATCGAGGAAGCAGAGGAAGAGGTCGTATTAGGTGAGCTGCTGGTTTGTGTGCGCTAGATCTATAGCTTCTGTATTGACGAAACTTCTTTGTATTGACGAATACGGTGTTTTATGATTCCAACTCGAAATCTATCAATAAAAACTTCCTAATAAATTTTCATATGACGTTAGACGGAAAATGTTGTTTGAACTTTTCACTTGCTCGTCATTACAAGCAGACTCCGTAGATTCTCTGCCGCACGATTCCCTCTGTGCAGCTATCTTAATAAAAATACTATATGCTTTAGACGCCAGAAATGAGGTATTGGCGCGTATTTTTTCCGATATTCCTGCATGGAAATTGTATGTTTTTAAGAATGCATAAACGAAGGGTTGTTTTCTTTAGGTCTAATGGTAATAGCTATAAGTATGTAGAGTAGCGAAAAAAAAATTCTTTATGGTTAGTCAGTAACCGGAAAAAAAAGCTACACTTTACTTATATAGAATTTAACTTCGTATGAAAATTTCTGACGGTATTATATCTGGACAACCCTTCTTTATGGATAATATCAATTACATTTCCAATGAGTTTAAATGTCGAGCACAAAATGATAAATAAAAATTTCTCTTCATCTTTTAACATTAACGAATTTTCTTTCGCTACTGTACATACTAAAGTACATACAACATCAGAAATTGTGACTTTTCGCGTTATGTTTTCGACATCCGCGTACTGAGATTGTACGTTTTTAAGTGTGTATATACAAATGGCAGCTTCTTCCAGGTGTATCGCTGTATACATACAATCATAAAGCATTCATTAATAAATATAGTCTCATTAAAAGAATGATGAAATATGAACGCGAAGACTAAATTGAGGCGTTGATGGTACATATAACCCAAACTGAAAGAAATATTTCATCATTTAATTCGTTTTTTTAAATTTTCGTGTTTACCTCTTATTTTTTGCTACATTTCTCGAAAACAAATAGTATTGCTCCATCTGGAGCGTTCTGTAAATTGCAAGTACGAAAGTAGGTAAGGAAATGATGCAGCTAAAACACAATCTTTAATGCGTAATTCAAGATTAAACTTCAATGTTTTGTTGCATCGAACATACCTGGTGCTATTTGGCAGAGCGGAGCATAGCCAGAGTTTCTTTCACAATCACCGTCACTGAAGAAGAAACCTGTGTTTGCGTTCATGAAGGCACAGTTCTCATTGGGGCCTCCTGATGGTTCGGGGGAGTAAAATTCAGCATTTATCTGAAGGAAAAGGAAACTCCATGAAAGTCATCATAGGGACACACGTCTGACGTGACTCGATGGTCCAAGGTTCGCCGGTAAGGACATTCGGCGGCAGAAGTACAATGACTCCAGCACGCTAGAAAGCCTCGTCACCCTAATCTAATCTCGACGGCAAGGAGCATTGATCTGTATAGGATCAGATGCCTCTTTGTGTGGATCATCTTAGAGGCCATCGCGCGTTTCTCGAACTGTCAAACATGGTGACATCTATCCACAAGCCAATCAAGGAAGATATATCGATTTACTCGTGACCACCTGGATCTATGAGTCTACCTATAGGGCCAATTTACAACGAAGCCCAAATCAAAATCAAAGGGCCAATTTAGATGCAATATAAATTTACTAGGCAGAAAAGTGTGTATCCATGCACAATTTTTACCTCTAGAGCCAAACTGAAAACAACTTGACCGCAAATGTAACGAATACGCTGTTTCGGAACGGTCCCCAGGTCGCCCATCTAATCTTAATTCGCGTCTCTCCATCCCTAGACGGTCACCAGGATACCATCTGAAATAACCAATACACAATATATGCTGTTGTCTCTGATCAGAATTGACTGCGATGCCCTCAAGAGCTGAATATACTAAACACTACCTAATTCCATCCCCTGATCACACATTGTGCTGAGTATACCGTCAGAACTCTCATCACACATTGTGCTGAGTATACCGTCAGAACTCTGATCACACATTGTGCTGAGTATACCGTCAGAACTCTGATCACACATTGTGCTGAGTATACCGTCAGAACTCTGATCACACATTGTGCTGAGTATACCGTCAGACCTCTGATCACACATTGTGCTGAGTATACCGTCAGAACCAAGCTAGACACGACGAAAACTTGCCCGTGACCAAAATGGGGCTCCCATCGCCACGGTGGAGTCGTCGACCCAGAGGAATGTTCCCTCAACAAGTATGTCTGAGGCACCCACCCACACCCCGTCGCCGAGATCATCAGCTGTAAAATGATGACAAAATTAGGACCACTCTTCATAATAATACAGGTTAATGATCAAGACTTATTCTGGTGAAAGTGTGTGAAGTTAGCAGCAGACGATACATGGGAAAAGGACAGACTCTAAAACTTATCGAGATGATTATTGTTCGCTCTTTTTTAATGCACTGCTACTCTTCTTTTTCCTAAACCCTATATCGAAGCCGTAATTAATGTAGTACGTTTTTAGCATGTTTTTGTCATTGCCTACTGCGTGTGATTTCGGGCATAAGTCATTTTTTAGCCCACTGTACGACAAGCGCCACAAAAACATGCTTCACCACAGCTCATAGACTTCGCCGTTGAGCAATGTAGTGTCACACGTTCAGACGCGTCGGTCGTGAATAAACCAAAAAAGTTTAGAAGAGTTCCAGAATTGTTTGAATGACGCTTGCTTTCTCTATTCAAGAGGCATTAACTGACAACTTATAAGCTCTCACGGTAATTCAAGAGGTACGTTGACAGTGCCCCCAGTAGGTTGCAGTCTTTGACGATAGCGAGGTCGCCGCCTTGGTTGTGGCACAGAGTCCTGGCATCCAGGTAGTTCAGAGGGCTGTTGGGCACTACCAAGAAACAGTTGCCAGCCACCTCCACGAAGTTGGGCGGACAAGCTCCTGATGCACGATCTAGGGAGGAAAATGAAGATGTACGCATGTGAAACGAGTAATAGGTATATTAACCTGTGCATATATACCGAAGTCCAAGGAAGTTAATCAGTAGGTAGAAGTTTCATACATAAAAGCAAGTAGAGGACCCCATTTAAATTTTAACTGGTTGACCTTCCCTGTAAACGAAAGTTGGAAGCGTACCTTTTGTTACTACGTGTTTGATACAACAAATCAAATGTATGTGGTTTGACATGAAACAGTTATGGATTGGTCAATAATTGTTTACACGGACTTTATATGTGATAATTTTTTCGACTCTCATGCAGCAGGACAATACAATCTGAATAATCATCTGCCGGAATGCAACTTAATGAGACGAAAAATCGTCACTGCACAATGACTGTAAATCCATACAATTAAAGTGTGTAATCAACACGCACCTGTCCACAGAGATGCCGCAAAGACAGCGAACAGTGAAGGAGCGAGGGTCCTCATTTTGAAACAACGTTTTCAGTCAACCGATCCGTCAGTTATGACACTTATGAGCCGAGGAGACCACGAACCGAAAGCCTTCCTTCAGAAGACACGATGATGATAGCGTCAGGGTTGCGAAACCTTTGATAAGTGGTGATGAGGATGCTACTGTAACTGCTTGGTTTCTGATTACTTCTGGCCCTCATCAACCTCGGTGATAACTCACAGAGAAATTATAGAAGTAACTCTTAATTATTGTAACTTCCAATGCAACTTTTGATAAGAAAGGAAGGGTGGGAAAGGAAACAAATGTTATCTTCTCCTCTCCCATTGTTCGGACACATCTTATCAGGGACAATTCAACGGAACTCTTCCCCTCTTCAGATGAATGACTGTTCTGTCTTAGCAGGAAATGGTCCTTCATATACTTTTGTTCCATGAATGGAACTCCATTGACGATGAGACGAAGAGTTCCGTTGAAGGATATGAGCCCTTAAACATGTCTACTGTAATCCATTGGCGATATATATTCAATCCCCTCAGTATTTAATCTGATAGTCAAATAGCAACGACGTTCTAGTTGAGCCGAATTTATGGTTTCATCTAATCCTAACGAGCAGCGGTGTGGTGCAATGATACTCGGCGACACTGAGAACAGAGTTGAAGAGTCCCTTAATCTTATCTAACGTTCGGAGCAGACACCGGAACAAGTAGTCTCGAGTGCACTGGGGAATCCTCGTGCTTGCGATGACCACACGAAATTTTAGAAGGATAAGTAACGGGAAATGCAGCCTTACTTTCTTTCTATGTTAGTTGGTTTTGCCCAAAGAATGATGATGCTGTTACATGAAAAGTATTCGCTTTCAAACTTTTTTTTACAAGTATGTTTATGAGTTGTGATTATTTATCTATATTTATGCAATTATGTGTGCAGGTTTGAATTATGTCCAAGCAGGGTTGAATGCCGACTGTGTATCGACATGTTGTGGTAGCTTTACCCGTGTTTGTTCTTGATCAGGATAATTATAGTACAACATTCGGCCCGGGCAGGAGGCAACATTGCAACGGAGGTAGACGAACACTCCACCTCGAATGTGTAGATCATTTTCTATAGTTTGCATTTCACGCACTTCTATTGATGTGTTGGGAAGAATGTGCTCATGCCAAATATGTTCATTTGAGTGCAAATAAGTTAATAATTTTGTTTATGTTCAAAATGTTGTCTTCATACACTGCAACAGTCTGTGGTCATTGCTGTCTGTGAATAAAAAAGGTAGTCAAGAGATTTATTGTTGAAAGGGGCCTACTCCACCTAAAATTGAAGATCGATGATGTATATACGAGGATCAATTCCGTCGCACTCATTCATAATATGTATACGAGTATCATATAAGAACTATATCTCCTTTCATGTGAATTCCCATTGTCTCGGTTGGAATGTCTGCTTGACCAAATGAAATTACCGCCACGAGGAATATTATTGTGAAGGAACTGACCTGGTAGGGAGCTCTTCAATACCTTAGCGGCGAGCTGGTGGAAGGCAATTCAGATTATGCATTGAAAGGCATCTGCATAATCTTGAAGCGAATCTGATTAATCAAAACAAGCGATTATGTCATGATCCAATGCCATCAATTACAGCCGAATCCATACATTTGTTTCTGACATGTTGGTAGTTCTGCATAATAGTATTTTCCCTTGGCTACAGTAAGGTTTCACGTGTGTTTGTGAGAAAGAATGATTTTATCACGCCTTAATATACATTTAATGTTGTTCTTAGCCCGGTTCTCGCCTGCTGTGGTGGAAACCGCATCAGCGCACGGCCCGAAATCCTCTATACTCAGACACGCGTGTGTTGAGGCAGGGGAGGAGAAAGAGGTGACCGGCTGAGGGGCGCGTCACCCCACACGGCTATTATATTTTTTACTGTCGACACCAGAACATTGCTTCCTGCAGCGTGTCCCACAGTCACATTGAAACACACCAACCAGACGCGTGCAGGAATGATCTCATGTCGGACATGGACTGGAGTTTGGGCCAAAATCATCTAAGATTTTTGTAGGATAGCACTAAAGTTAGACTCACATTATCACCCGCAAGAAACTCATCACTGTAGGTTATACATGAATCAACCATAAAAAAAACATTTGTAGGGCATGCCGAAGAGACTTAACATCTGAAAGCACATTTAACTCATGCTTCTGGTGGCCTACTCAACGCAAAGGCAGTTAACGCCGATGCACGACTGCTAGCTGTTGAATTAGAACTGGAAAGCGTGCAGAAACAATTTTGCGAACTTAAAGATATGATAAACAGTGAAATAGAAGCAACACAAGAATTTGCTAAACCTACACTGCATTGAGTAAATGAACTCCAAGTGAACTTAAACTCAGAATTGGCAAAGAAACTTACAGCTTTAGACTCAGAGACCAACGACCGTATCAAATCGATCGAAAAAATGTGAACAGTGCTGAGACACTCTACACAACTGTAGTAAACAGGCGGCAGGCAGTCAGTGGCAAAGCATCACAGGTCGGGCGACAGTCCTGCCACACCCGAACTGATACAAGCAACCGTTTCGGTGTATTGCCCGATCAAATGGACTCTCAAAACACAGAAGAAATTATTGTTATTGGTGATTGCTATGTCACTTCCATCGAACCAAATCAGCGAAAAGAGAGAGTCCAACTAAAAATACTCGGTAAACCAGGCTGGAAAATTTACGATATTGAAGGAATAATGAAAAAGAAAAACATCACCTTCTTCTAAAGCGATCATACTACAAGTCGGGGCAAAAGACGTGGTGGTGCAGACGAAAGAAACAAGGGTAATGTATTGAACCATGCTAACAAACGTTAAACAATCGCACGCGAACATACATGTCACTGGCATCCTGCCACGTCCAAACCAAAGTAGATACAAATTGAGCAAGATGATATTTCTAAACAATCGCATAGCAACGTTCTGCAAAGCGCAACAAATCTTATTTTTGGACCATTGGGAAACGATGATCATCAACCTCAAAAACTATGAATTCGATAGAATCACTAACAAGGCACGTATAAACACGTCTGGGCTTGATACCCTCGGAAGCATCCTTCAGAATATCGGTGATGGCCTCGTCACCGAAAGACTCCGCCATTACTGCCCAACGGAATGAGTCAACGGCCGCCGCCCGAGCAATTAGCAATCACAAACTCTGCAGTAACGATAAAGGAACAGCCAACAAAAATAGATTCACCACTATCAAAAAAGTCCATCGGAGTAACACAGCAGCCCCCGACCGCAACCGAAGAGTTTCTGGCAGGATTCCGAGCCTAAATACTCTCAAATGTTACTATGTAAACGTTAAAAGTCTCCGAGACAAAATCGACAAATTGGGAATCCTCGCAATTAACCATGAGATCAACACATTAACCATCACAGAATCATGGATGAAATCGAGCACCAGAAATTATCTGGGTGAGTTCACTCTCCCGGGTTTTTCCCCATTTCACAAAGATAGACTAGGCCGTGAGGGTGGAGGAGTATTGTTTCTCGTAAAAAATATTCTACAAATAATAGAAGTCTCTATTCCAAGCAGCAGACACGACACAGTTTCAATTCAAGTAGTCGGTAAACGTACAAAGTGTCATCACACTGGTTCATCGTCCTCCCAAGAGCATTGTCGCAGATGATATCGATCTTTACAACACCCTCGTCGATCGATGTCGACAGAACACAAAACAGTATAGTACTTGGAGACTTCAATATTCCCGACATCGATTGGGAAACAGAAGAATTTACGACCACTGGCGAATGCCTGATTGATTTTGCTGACGATAAGTTTATGACCCAAATGGTTAAGACACCTACAAGAGGTAGCAATATTCATGATCTTATATTTAGTGCAAGCGACTCTCATGTCACGAACGCCGAAGTGGGCAAAACACTCGGAAATAGCGACCACAACTGTATCCGTTTTATGATAGAGCTCGGGTTAAAAACGTCAATTAACTGCGAAAAGTCCCTAACTTTAGATTAGCTAATTTTGATAAATTAAGAGAAGCAATAGCGTCAGCAAATATAACCCTCGGACAAGATGTCAATCAATCGCTAAGCAATTTTTTTAATGCACTTCACAATATTGAAAATGACCACGTCCCTCGCAAAATCAGGCGAACGGCATTCTATCAGTCTAAGTACTGGAAAGGAGAATTGCAGCGCCTTTAGTCTCAAAAGAAAGCGAAGCACTCGAATAAACAGGAGCACCCACACGACGATGTTACAAAAAATGAATACAAAATCAACAGACGGATTTTTAAGACGGTCCAGAAACAAATAAAAAAAATATTACGAAAATGAAATTGCGACCAACGCCAAAACTAATCCGAAACAATTTTTCAGTTATATATCGAGCAAAAAAAAATCAAGATCTGTAATTGGCCCTCACGAAAATGATATTGGTGAGCTAGAAACTGACGACGCTAAAATGAATGGCCTGTTAAACCAATTTCTCTGTTCTGTATTCACGTTAGAGAATAGGGATATCCCTAATTTTGAGGATATCATAGCGCAAAGGCAAATTGAAGCCCTCAGCACAGTGAACTTTTCCCCTACCGAAGTTATTAAGTATATATAAAAATTGAAAGTTATGAAATCTCCCGGTCCAGACCAAGTTCATCCCAGAATACTGAAAAAGACTAAGAACAAAATTGCCGAACATCAAGCAAACGTTTTCACCCAATCTCTTACAAATGGCACCTGCCCCTCTCAATGGAAAGAGGCCAACGTCACCCCAATTAAAAAAAAGGGACAATAAGTGTCCCAGAAATTACCGTCCAATTAGTCTCACCTCAGCCATAGGCAAATTGGTGGAAAGTTTGATCACGGATAAGATTACACAATTCCTAAAGGTAAATCAGTTAATAGGTAACTCTCAGCATGGCTTCAGACCCAATCGTTCATATCATACTACCTGTTGCTTTTTTTCAAAAATATAATTGTATTTCGCGACGCGAAATCTTCGATCGACATCATTTACCTTGACTTTCAAAATGCTTTCGACAAAGTTTCTCACAAACGCTTGGTTAGTAAGTTGCACAGCATCGGTATTAGAGGTGAACTCAGTAACTGGATTAAATGCTGGCTCACAGATAGACGGCAGCGAGTCGTACTTAATGGAGCTTCCTCCAATTGGGGTAAAGTTACAAGTGGCGTGCCCCAAAGATCCGTGTTAGGTCCAGTGCTCTTCATAATATTCATAAGCGATCTCGTCAGCAACGTACTCTCGAATATTAGTAAGTTTGCAGACGATACCAAGCTAGGAGGAAAAGTGCAAACCAAACTCGAGTGCGAGCAGATCCGATTTAGACCTGAACAAAATTATTCAATGGTCAGAAAAGTGGCAAAGGAAATTCAATGCCGACAAGTGTAAAGTTATTCACATTGGTCACCATAACCCTAAACACGAATACTCAATAACCGGAAAGAAAATGATACCTGTCATCGAAGAGAGATCTAGGTGTCATCATTAGTAGCGACTTGAAAAACTGCAGGCAATGTAACGATACAGCCAAAAAAGGCAATATAGTGTTAGGCATGATATCCCACACAATCTCGTACAAGAGCAGAAATAGTATTCGCATGTTATACACTGCATTTGTTAGACCGCACCTTGAGTATTCCGTCCAATTTTGGTCTCCATACCTCAGAAAATACATTATCAAATTAGAGAAGGTCCAACGTAGAGCTACCAAACTAATCCCTTCGCTGCGCAATAAATCGTACGAAGAGAGACTGCGCGAACTCGACCTTTATTCGCTAGAGAAGCGTAGAGTCAGAGGTGACATGATCGAAGTGTGGAAGATTATGGAGGGTAAGGAAAACGTCGAGCGAGCAAGCCTTTTCACTTTATATGCGAATGAAGTGACCAGGAATAATGGATACAAAATTGTTGGCAAGCGTTTCACACTCGATATCACGCGCAATTTCTTCACGTATAGGGTTGTCGAAGAATGGAACAGACTTCCCGCGGAAGTTGTGAACAGCGATACAATCGAAACGTTCAAGTCACGGCTCGACAAATTCTACCAAAATCGCCGCTAAATAGATCCCATCTATAGCACTTTCACCAGTATATTCGTGAAAAATGGTGTCCGGCATTGACACCCATACGGTTAAATTAGTGCCCGGCATTGGCACTAGCACGTTAAAAATGCTCGTTGCAAAACGGTGTTGAGCAATGACACCGGTCAGCATTGCTCAACACCGTTTAATGAGTATCATCGTTAAATGCTATTTCCTTCTACAAACTTTCCCTTTCTTGATCTATTACAACAGAAAATACAGACACAAGCTGCTATCTTAGACGTTCTACTTCAGAACTAATCTTCTTACTATCAAAAGGCAACCCAGTTTGGGCCAAAAGACGTATTGTTATTTTCTTACACTTGTAAACACTTGTAAACACTAATGAAAATAGTTCACTTGTCCATGAACAAAAATGCAGTGTATATGTTGGGGCTCTGTTAGCTCGAAAGTGTCGGTAGACCTGAGGCCCGGGCAGCGCACAGGCTGCGTCCACGTCAAACCGCAGAGACTAGGCACAGCGCACAGGCTGCGTCCACGTCAACACCTCAGAGACTAGGCACAGCGCACAGGCTGCGTCCACGTCAAACCGCAGAGACTAGGCACATACGCTGCCATCCCCACAGTCGAGGTTATTAAACAAGGTTAGTTTATGGACATTCGCTGTGGCCGGCCCCAGACGCCTTCAGCGCAGGCAAGGCACTTTGATGGAGTTGGCCTTCCTGACATATGTAGGCTCCCTCGTGGGCCTACTTATGTCAGAGCCCAGGGTGACGATTGCAATGGGCAAGCATGATGTTACGACACCGGGTGACCAGGGTGACGATTGCAATGGGCAAGCATGTTGTTACGACACTGGGTGACCAGGGTGGCGATTGCAATGGGCAAGCATTTTGTTACGACACCGGGTGACCAGGGTGGCGATTGCAATGGGCAAGCATGTTGTTACGACACCGGGTGACCAGGGTGGCGGTTGCAATGGGCTAGCATGTTGTTACGACACTGGGTGACCAGGGTGATGATTGCAATGGGCAAGCATGTTGTTACGACACCGGGTGACCAGAGTGACGGTTGCAATGGGCAAGCCTGTTGTTACGACACCGGGTGACCAGGGTGGCGTTTGCAATGTGCAAGCATGTTGTTACGACACCGGGTGACCAGGGTGACGGCTGCAATGGGCAAGCATGTTGTTACGACACCTTGTGACCAGAGTGGCGGTTGCAATGGGCAAGCATGTTGTTACGACACCGGGTGACCAGGGTGACGATTGCAATGGACAAGCATGTCATTACGACACCGGGTGACCAGGGTGACGGTTGCAATGGGCAAGCATGTTATTACGACACCGGGTGACCAGGGTGGCGGTTGCAATGGGCAAGCATGTTGTTACGACACCGGGTGACCAGGGTGACGATTGCAATGGACAAGCATGTCG
>SDVV010013573.1:0-15066 GCA_016164225.1 Gammarus roeselii | reverse complement strand
CATAAGCGTCCCTTTTGGCTCTCCTCACCACCCGCTTTACCTCGTTTCTCCTGTCTTTGTAGTTTTCATAAGCCACCTCAGACTTCTCCTGCAACCACTCCTCAAACTCTCCTCTTTTCCTTGCCACCGCCAGTTTGATCTCCTCGTTCCACCACTCGCAGCCACCTACACGACGCGCACCACACACCTTCTTCGCAGATCTCAGCAACGCATCCCTTAACGTCTCCCATTCTTCCTCCACATCTCTCAGGTCCTGTCCTCTCACGTTGTCATGTTCTTCCTTCAACGTCTGCTGGAACTCCTCGGCTCTACTTTTTACATTCAGTCCACTCACTTTCACTGCCTCTCTTCCTCCTCCCACTCGTTTGTTGCCCTTCCACTTCTGCTCCACTATTAATCTACCTCCCTCCACCAGCAGATGGTCAGACACTCCTCCACCCTCCCCTCTCGACACCCGCACATCCAACAGCCTCCCCACCACTTTCCTCGATATCAGCACAAAATTCATCTGTGCTCTCTCCACCATTGCACCATGGGTCATCCTTTTCCATGTGTACTTGTGAATGTCTCGCTTCTTGACCAAACTGTTCCCGACCGCCAACTTCTGCTCCATACACAGACCTATCAGGTTATATCCACTGTCATTTCTACCGGGAACGCCATACCTCCCCATCACATTCTCCACCACTACATCTCCAACTCTCGCATTGTCACCCAGTACAACTACTTTGAAATGACCTCCAAAACACTCAATACACTCACTCAGGTCAGTCCAGAATTGCTCTCTCTCCTCTTCACTCCTCTCGCTGCCAGGTCCGTAAGCACTCACAAATGCCCATCTTTCTACGCCTAACCTAACTTTCACCCACATCAATCTTGAGGACACCTCCTTCCATTCGGTAGCGCTACTAGCCAACCGATCACTCAATATCCAGACCACACCTTCTCGTGCCAAACCTTCCTCCACACCAGACTTTCTCACACTTACCACACCAAACTCACATTCGCCCTTACCTTTCAATTTATATATTTATTATTTGCTTCCATGTTCCACCGGAGTCCCAACGCAAAATAAATGCAGACTCCTTACCTTTCAACTTTGTCTCACTCAGCGCCGACACATCAGACTTCCTCCTCACAAACATCTCACCAATCTCCCTCTTCTTTACATCATTCGTACTACAGCCACGCACATTCAGCGACCCTAACAATATGGTTCGGAGAGGCGTGTGCCTCTCCTCCCCCCGCTCGTCTTGCCGTCTTCGAGGGAAGGTTTTACAGAGAACGGGATTCTTAGCCCCTTCGCTCTCCCCCTTTTAGTCGTCTTTTACGAACCGCAGGGGCTACGGTAACACGATTCTACTCCCGTCTACGGGGCGCCCTTTTAGTCGCGTTCTACGACACGCAGTGGATACGGTAGCAAGATTCTAAAGCCCCGGCTACAAGGCCAGGTTACGTGGGAATAAAAAAAGGCACACTTAGGTTACATGGGAACATGTGAATATGGGTAGGTGTGTGCGTTGGTGTAGAGGTGTGTGGGTGTAGAAGTGTGTAGGTGTAGAGGTGTGTAGGTGTTTGTAGGTGTAGGTGTAGAGGTGTGTGTGTGTAGGTGTAGAAGGGTGTGTGTGTAGAGGTGTGTGTGTGTAGGAGTAGGTGTAGAGGTGTGTGTAGGTGTAGATGTGTGTGTAGGTGTAGATGTGTGTGTAGGTGTAGATGTGTGTGTAGGTGTAGATGTGTGTGTAGGTGTGGATGTAGGTGTGTATATGTGTGTGAGTGTACGTGTGTAGGTGTGCGTGTGTGTGTGTGTGTGTGTGTGTGTGCAACGACTATTTGGATAGTTGTTAAGAGGGAGTTTGAAATAATTTGAAGTAAATTTGAACTAAACAAAAGATGCAGATGAGGTAAATAGAAGTAAAGTAAATTCAGGATGGAAGAGAAAAGGAAAGATAGTGAAGGGTGAAGAAAAGGAGAGTCTGAAGGGAAATAAGGGTTTCCACATCCATGGGTTGGCCGTGACGGAGTCACCTCCCGTGAACCTAACGGACGCTGCACCCGGTCCGATACATTCTAGTTCGTGGATAGATGATTTATTGTACAATTATTTGTTTTAAGAAATAGTGACAATATGTTCCTTCTCTTAATACATTTTCGTGTTGGAAAACAGGCGTGTCATTTGTAAGTTGAAATATCTGGCTTAGTCTAGACAAGTTTGTCAGCTATTTGAAAGGATGTGGATAGGTCGGTCTGGGTGTCCCTGGATACGAATGATTTTTCCCCACACTTGGTTCAAGAGAGTATTCTGGTTGATAATGTTTACGGCGGCACCACGTACGACACTAAACAAAGATTCAATAGTCTCGCCAGCCATTCGACTATCGTTACTCCACCCCTCCAAAGGCACTCGGTAGCAACATCGTCCAAGCCAAGGGCTTTTCCTGTTTGTATCACCTCAACCACCTCCTGCACTTCTTCGTGAAAAATGTCTGTAGCAGGTATCTCTCCCAAAACCGGCCTCCGCGCATTACCACCATCAGCAACAATATCAGCTTTTTGACATCAACACTCAACAACTGATCAAAATACTCGGCCCACCTCTTCCCTATATCACAGCACTCCAACAACAACAACCACCAGCCGTTTTCATCTTTCACCACCTCCTTCTCCTTCCGGTCTCACCTCTTTCCAGAATGTAGTTTTATTTCCAACGTTTTGGCACAACCGTTTGTCCCAACTGGCATCAACGTCTCTCTAAGCTCTCTTCACCACCCGTTCCACCTCTTTTCTATTATATATCTCTATAGTTGTCATAGGCTACCACCGACCTCGCTTGCGACAAATCCGCTACGGTTCTTCCCTTCAGTGCCACAGACAGTTTGAACGCTTCGTTCCACCACTCGCAGCCCTTCCTTCTGAACCCACCCACACGGCGTACACCACACATGTTTTTCGCACATCTCATCAACGCAGCTTTGAATGTATCCCATTCTTCCTCAACATTTTCAGGTCCTGCCATCTCACTCTGTCATATTCCTCCCTCAACGCCAGCTGTAACTCTTCAGCTCTGCTTTCCAGATTCAGTTCACTCACCTTCACTACCTTCCTTTATTCTCCCTCTCTTTGGTTCCTCTTCCTACTCTGCTGCACTCTATTTCTTCCTTCCACCAGTAGGACTTCTCAACGCCCGCACATCTAAAATCCTCCTCATCAGTCTCTTCGAAATCAGCACAAACAGCGCTCTCTCCACCACTGTATCATAGGCTATCCTTACCCATGTGTACTTATAGATATCATGCTTCTCGAACAAACTGTTTCCAACCACCAGCTATTGCTCTATGCACAAACCTATCACGTTCTCTCCACTCTTATTTGTACCGGGAACGACAAACCCCCACAATCATGTCCTCCATCCACCACTACATCTCATAGTCTTGCATTCAATTCACCCAGTACAACTACTTTGTATTGACCTCCACCACTCCCAATACACTCCCTCAGGTGAATCCAAAATTACTTCCTCTTCTCCTCACTCCTTTCGCCAGAAGGGCATAAACACTCACAAACGCACATCTTTCTATAGCAACCTAACTTAGCTTCTGCCCACTTAAATCTTGAGGACACCTCCTTCCTCTCGGTAACGCTACTAGCCAACCGGTCACTCGATATCAACGCCTCACCTTCTCGTAACCAACTTTCTCCACGTCAACTTTCTTCGATTACCACTCCATACCACATTTGCCCCTAGCATACAACACATCAATCTTGTTCCTCACTAACATTTCAGCAATCTCTCTCTCCTGTTAGCTTCATTCGTACTACAATCATGCACATTCGGCGACTCTAACATTGGGTTCGAAGAGGAGTGATCCTCTCCTCCCAACGCTCGTCTTTCCGTCTTTGAGGGAGAAGCTTACAGAGCAAGGGATCCCTAGCCCCCTTTCTATTAGTATCCTCTTACGACACGTAAGTGGTTAAGATAGCAAAAAATTAAATCAAGGCTATTTTTTCAGATTTTGTGGTATTTTTTTTACGAACTAGTTTCATGCAGAAAAACTTTGTTACAATGCAGATATGAGCGACCAAACGATGGGCAAAAATTTAAGAACGATTGGACAAACGATTTTCGAGTTGGAACCTCTAAAACCGCTAGCCCAAAGGTATTCAAAGTTTTGCTGTAACTATGTTGCGCATATCTTCATTTTATCAGAAGTGTTTGGACATGACTTTGGCCCTTCAAGTGTAACACACCAATTTCAAGAGTTCCATGCACGCATTCACTTGGAATCACTGCAGTTCCGGGAAATAAAAACATGTTAAAGTAGAAGAGATTCAACATCCACTGACGCTGGATCAGAAATTAAAACACGGCGTTACCATAAGATAAGTCAGAATCAACGTCTTACTACAACAATACAGCTACTGGTGCCCGAGCGTATGCTGGACTGGCACCTTAAAGCACCAAGCGTATGTACTGCACTGTTGGTATATAGTAATTATTTTTATTCGTAAATCTCCGTTTTTGAGATGGGTCTGCAAGTACAGAGTATTTGGTGCTCGTTAGATCGGCGATGTGGTAAGCGAACAACATTAGGGTGTTGTATGCATCCCCCACCGTCTTTGTTGAGCCGTGGTGAGGGATTAAGTTATTGTTCTTCTCATGACAGTGGCAGTTTACAAGTGTAAGAAGACAAAACTGGCTTTTTGGCCTAAAATAGGTTTTCATTTGAGTGTGAAGATGTTAGTTATGAAGTCTTGCGAAAGTGGCTGTTAAGATGCAGTGATGATAGTTGTAGTCAGTGACGGGGGTGAGAGTCGAGAGAAGTACGAAGAGCACAATAATTGCAACGGCAAAATCAAAATGATGTATCAAAGCATAGTTGGAAGAACAATCTTGTATTGTTAGTCCTTAACAAAGAAACGAACAATCGTTTACCCACAAGTATTTAAACTAAATATGGATTTATGTTGTTCAACTATTTCTGAACGAAGCTTCATAATGAATTCTAGGAGTCAAATATCCAAAAAATATCACATGAATAGTGAAAAACGAGAAATTTTATGGGAATTCAATCGTTGTCAATTTTTATTCATCAGCCCACTGATGATAGGTGGAATATTATTGGGCAATGTCGTGCTCCACTAATTCCTGTCAGTGTCGCTCTTGGGAGTTTTGTTGAACCTAATTAATATTTAATACATGAAATTCATGAAGCTGCTATATTCAGATATAACAAACATTGATGCTCCAATTAATTGCATAGCAGAAATGTTAGTGTTCAAGATCAACCATTAACGAGTCTACTTTCGTTAAACAGACGCATAAAAAAAGCCACTCAACCAATTGAAACAAAACATCTCTGCCTCTTTCTTCTATTGGAAGAGAGCATAACAGAAAAATTACGGGAGCGTGTACTAGAACAGATAGTGACACGGAGGCGACTAACCCGCAGATAAAGACACGGAGGCGACTAACACGCCAAATCAGCAAGTATGCGTTGAATTAATCATCAAGGAGGTAGGCAGCTATATTTAGAATAGATCAGAAAGATTGCAAAATCAGTCGTCAACCTTGACCCGTGATTTGAAAAATCGCGAAAGTAAGATCAGCTATTTAATTGGCAGTTATTTTCAGAACCATAAGGCTGATTCTTCACTGGAATCTTGCACACTTGTCCAATTACGCCACTATTTACTCACCGCGTGCCATGCTTGATAATTGTGGTTTCAAACCACCTGTTCTCCATGCAAAGCCCATAGCCTGCGACGATACACGTGGCTTTGTTACGAGATTAAAATATGTTATCTAGAGTGAAGTGAAGTTCATCATAATACATTACCCACAGCAAATAACTAGGCCTTCTTTTAGCTGACGTAACAAGGTGTCGGTCGGTGAAGGGAGACTCTCCCACGTGCATGCAGTGACCTATTTCTGCTACGGTATGATACGATGAAAGATGGAAAGTGTGCCTACGATGATCCAAGACCGCAACGAGAAGATGCTGTAACGGTGAGCCAATTTATTCAGCAAGAATAACACGGTAGTTGATTATCGAACCAGTAATTCAAGCATCTTCTTCTACAGAGGCAACAGTTACTACAGTTTTGTTATAAACGATGAACAGACCCGCACGGTTAACAAATTAGATGATGAAGCTTCTTAGTGGCAAGTTAAACAACAAACAAGTTAAGCCGCACCCAGAACAGTTAACATAGATTATTCAATCATGAAAGGAATGAAGCCGAGAGCAACTATTGTATCACGGTTATTAATCATTCCAGCAGGAGCAAATGAACATCATTATTATGAACACTAAAGAAAAGCTACATCTGCGCGATAACATGAAGAACATGTAACTAAATACGTATCTACAGTAAAATGAACCACGTAGCCCCGCACATGGTAGCAGTGTGAACTACAGTAGCTACGTGCTAGCGCAACTAAAGGGCCTGGTGGCCGCTACTCTACCGACGAGCGGTTTCGCCTTGCGAGTGCTCACTGTAAGGCTGCTGATGCGCAGGTGCGGGCGCCGAGCTGCGGTGTTGCGGCGCCGCGAGCCGAGTGGCCGAGAACATGTCTACCTTGCTGGACGATACGTCGGGCACCGCAGCTCCAGCCGCCTTGTTTTTGCTACTGCCGCTGCTGCCGTAGTGCTGACTAGACGCGGCCTACGCCGTAAACAGGGAATGGTGGTTCACATAACGTACTATTCGGAGCACAGAAGTGACGTAAAGCGACCCGGAAGCTATCGTTGTTATATTTACAAGATTAGAGATTCATTTATTGTTTCAGCTTTTGTAATAGACTTCGTGTGAACCCAGAATACGAGCAAATCAAATAAAATGCTGAAATGTTAACCTTCAGAGCATCCAAACAGAAAGAAGAGCCTCACCGAGAAGATCGATTCCAAAGCTCTATAACCAAGAAGTCAATATTAGAATTCGTGACCTTTACACGACATGAGGAAACGAGCAAACCTTATCGAAAACTTAAAATGCAAGTGCACTGGCAGAAGATAAGATACGAGAGGAGATTATTGAGTGGCGTTCGGTGAACGTTCGTTTTAGGATGGCGTTAGATGTGTCTACTTACGCCACTCTGCTTGTGCTGATGGTGCCACAAGTCCTGTTGTAGCTGTTGAACCTGGTGCTGCTTCAGGAGCAACTCTCGCTGTTGCTCTACCGTCAGCATACCGAACTGGCTTTCTTTCCTGGTTAAAAAAAATGTTTTATATAAATTACCAGTATAAGTTGATTGATATAGGATTGTTCATTTTTCACTGAGGAAAACATTCTGGTATTGCACAGTGAGAACATCGACTTTTCCTAGATTATATTTTTATACAGGACATTTCCTTAACAGCTTCATCATTGATGAGACAGTATTAGGCTACTGGCGCCTGGCATCCTAACTCACTCTGGGCTGGCAGCGACGGCAGCAGAAGCGGTCTTGCGGTGCTTGAAGGATCCGCTGCTCTCCCGCGATTCCTTGCTGCTCGATGTTGACAGCTTAGGAGTGGCTCCAAATGAGTGAGCCAGGGGCAACGCAGTGTTGTGCAGCGACGAGGCAAGAGACACGCCACGGTGCCCACTGGAATGCGTACTGTTGCTTTGTGCACCGCTGTGCGCACTGTTAGAATGCGATCCGCCGTGTGCATTGTTAGAATGAGCCTTGCTGTGTGTACTGGTCGTGTGAGCACCCCCTTTCACAGAGTGAAGTGAATTAATGTGGGATGGAGATGTTGACTTCACGGATGATGTAGAAAGGGTGGCAATGGAGAAAGGGTGCTTAGATGAGGACGGTGATTGGCGAGATGAGCTTGGGGAGTACTGAGGGGATGGGACTTTGCCGCTGCTTGAGCTAGACGAGTGCTGGAGAGTGTTGGCGTAATGGGCAGCCTGCGCTTGACTCGAGTGAAGTGACGCGCTGCCGCCATTGTTATGGGCTGATGATTTGGTACTGTTGTAGGAGGAGGCAGCCGAGTGAATCAGGCTTGGGAAGCCCTGTGAAGCTGCACTTTGATGGTGCGACAAGCCGCTGCGCTGCGAGGATGAACCACTGTTCGAGTGGCTGCTGTTGTTTGAGTTGATGACTTGTGGTGAAGAGTTTGACAACCGGGGCGACTTCGATGACTGGGATACTTTAGAGGTCAAAGAACTCGAAGACTTGCTATGGTTGAGGGAGGAATGTTGAGAGACACTTTGATATGAAGTATTGGATCCGCGCTGAGAGCTAGACGAAGCATGGGAGTTAGTGGGAGAGAACTGAGATGGAGGGGAGAGTTGGTAGGGGGGATTGAGGGGATAGTGAGAGTTGCTGGGTGGGACGTTGGTGGCGTGGTGATGGGATTTGGATGGCGTATGATTGGAACCTAATGAATGATGGACAGAGGTGGACTGTATAGAGGTGGTCGATGGTAGGAGTAAGTTGGGCGAGAGTTGAGGCTGCTTCAACGTCTTGCTTGTGATGGTGAGGCCACTGGCAGATGAGTGGTAGTAGGTTGCGTCAAGGCCGGAGGGCAGCAAACTGGTCGGATTGTGAGATGTCTTTTGTTTTTTGGGCTGCGATTGTTTTTGATCTGTCTTGTACTTGTCTTGATATTTATCTAACTGGTAATTTTGGTAGCTGTCAATGATGTCTTCTTGTGGCTGGTGTGACTGTTGCAGTAGTTTCTGTTGCAGCAACAGCTGTTGATGCTGCTCTTGCTGCAGACGTGCAAGTGGTGATATTTTCTTCTTGTGTGGCTGCGCGTCAATTGCTGACAGAGGTGCACTTCGATGAACTTTTTCCGCCTTGAGCAGCAAAGTATCAGTGACGCCGCCACTTGCACAGCCAGAAGGACTCTTGTTTGAATTCTCTGAGGAAAATAAATTTCATCAGAACCCTCAAAAAATATTACATGATGTGCGTTCTAATCAAGTACACTAGGTTGGAGTATTGCGCTGATCAGACCTTGTGATGACAAAGCTGTAAATTCGAATCCACAGTCACAAAACGTTACCTCGAGACCTAAATAGAGTTTGAGTCTCAGAGAAGATGTAAACATGTTGTTAGCGCAACGTTTTGGTTAATTTGGAAATAATTCCCGACCCACGAAGCTGAATTTCATTGACCCAGTGAAGAGAATTTGTAACTCAATGGCCACCGCCAGTGTGGATTAACAGAAAGCTGCCCGGTGAATTTCAATTGTCAATAAAAATTACAGGTAGCACTAGAAACTCAACACGAACCCTCGAAACCTCGTCCAATATAACCTGCTTCGATTCCATACCAATAAAGCACCAGAAACTTAACACAGCGCTATTCACACTGAAATCAACACTAAAACTCAAGATTACATGAGTGACACGCTTGCATGTTACACACCAGTCATACATCTTGGATAGTCAACCTCTATTAAATTCAGCCTCCTATTAGCAGCTCATTAACATCGCGTCCCAGCCCCATAAAGCCCATAAGGAACGATTGTACCCTAATACAAACTCTCTTTGCTTTGATACTAAAGGTTCTGCACCGCATCTCCCCTCCAATGCCCGAAACACATTACATCTCTCATTCACTCGATGTATTTAATATTATTGTAGTACATGCTTAATGGGGCACTAATTTGGTTCTTACCAGCAATGAGCGCCGAGCTGCTGATCCGGTGTTGCTTTTCCCGTTGTTGACTGCTTGGCACAGAGGATGTCTGGAAAGCGTCTGATCCGCTTGGTACCGGAGAACTCTGCTGCTTCTTCTTGGATATTTGCAACAATTCGTTCATAACATCATCCATTTCTTCGTCCAACTTAGAGTTAGAGGAGTCGTTAAAGCCCGGCGAGGAAGGGGACTTGGTTGCAAGAGCAAGCTCTCCAACAGTCGGAATAGGCTTTTTGATCGGTGTGCTGAGCTCTCCTCCGGTAGGAACTGGCTTCCTGATTGATGAAGCAAGTTCACCCCCGGTGGGTACAGGCTTTTTGAGCGAAGGGGCCAGCTCTGCGGCAGTGGGAACTGGTTTTTTGATTGTAGGTGCAAAATCTCGAACATAAGAAAGTGATTCTGGAGGAGTAGAAAGAGTCTCTCTAGACGTAGAAACACTTTCTTTGAGGACAGGAGAGGCGTCCCTCACAGCCGGCGTCACGGTCAGGGCTGTGCTCGGTGGCGGACTGAACTGCGCCGGCATCGGAACTGGGGCCGCGGTGACGGGTGAGACACGAGGGCGCACGGGTCGTTCTTCGTCGCTGGACAGGTCAATGATCTGTGCGTCCTGGGCAGAAAGCAGTGCGGCCCGGGGCTGGTTTTTGTTGCTCCTCATGTCGACAGTAGTGTCAACACCTTTTGACGATGCCTTCGAGTGATTCGATTGCTTCTCCGCAAGTTGTGTCGGTTGCATTTTATGGCCGACTTCCAACGAGGTGGTTTCGTCGGCAAATTTTAAACAAGTCTTTACTTGGCTAGGCTGTGCTTTGACCGCGAACTCTACATCACTCATCTTATTAATACTAGAAACAGACTTCACGCTAATCGGTGACGGTTTCTTGAGTGCATCCTTCTCTGCTGACGGCGTGCTGTCGCTGCAATTTTGCGAGTGCACAGGTTCCCTAGATACTGCCACCGCATCAGAGGAGGATCGACTGTCGTCAAGATGATCGTTAAGTTTGTTGGTATTTTCAATGATTTTGGTAGGAGTTACTTCAAGCGACTGAGAGCCGCCAACAGCATTTACGCCTTTGTACGATATGGTCAACTCAGTCCTGAGGGAAGGAGGCAATTGGTCGGTAATCTTCTCCAGCTGCTGTATTTTATGCTGCGGTATGAGATCCACGGACTGCGAATCCCGATCTACAAGCACACCTTTCGCTTGAAATTCTTGCCTCCGAATATCCACACCTGCTTTTCTGGTCAGCTCCGCAACTTGGAATGCTGCCTCCGCCTCGTCAGGTTGCGGCAAATGGTGCGTCACCTCAGGCGATTGTTGTTGCATAAACGCTTTCTGTTGCATCACTTTCAGAGAAAACTCGTCCTCGTAGCCTATCTTACTGCTGCTATCGGCCTTTTTGGTGGCACCCACAACATCAACAGGTAAAACGTTGACCATGGGGTTGTTTGTGCCGACTACAGCAGCAGCCTTTGGCAGAGCCATAGGCAAGGGCTTGGGGAATAGATGCGAGGAAGGAATGGCATCGACGGAAGAGAATGAGGGAGCTGTAGGCGCTTTCTTGACAAGTGCCTTCGCCGGCGGCTCTCCCAATGGAGATCTGCAAAGAGAATCAATGTTGATACAATTGCGCACAGGACAATAAAACAGGGCCAAGTTTAGGAAAAACGATGTAATCTATGCATTTTCTACTCAAGAAAAGAATGGTAATTATAATTATTTACAAATCCAGAAAAAAATAAAAAAAATACCACAACGTGATTCAAGAATAACAAATTGCATGATGCTGCTCCTAGGATCGAGCCTTTTTCACGCTATGATGTCCATCACGCAGCCTGAATTCCGCGCTAAAAATCCCTATTACTTTAATATAAACGCGGGACAAAACAAAGCGGCGTCCACGGATGCGTAGATTTACACTAACGAATTTCCCACGTTCAAGTCCTTTCTGTCATAGTTGTTTGGTGCCAAAAGTACATTGGCTTCAAAAATTGTATTTCCGTTTAATTTACACTGCCTCGTGCAGTCCGGTATGTCGGTATGTTAACCGAAAGTGAGTAGCTTTTCCCGGTAGGTGAGGTCAGTGAAAAAGCATAGAGAAGTGGAAGGGGGTATAACAAAATTTATCGAGCTGTTGCCAGTGTATTGCACTCCTTCAGTAAGGAGATGATGCGGATTGCCACTTGGTGCTACCAAGACCATGATGTCGCAAACGGTGGGGTGTCTGTGTCCATCAGCTTGTTGCTTAGATTAGGGGCCTATCTCCACCGGAGCTAAGACGCGCGTAATCGTAAACTCCTCCATAGGGCCGGAAGATCATCAATTCTGGTAGCCTCGCACTGCTTCGTGTGCGAAAACAATGATCTCATCTAAATTAAATTTATTTAGACATTCCAACCCTAATACATATGCATGCATTCTGTTGCACACATGCACAATACTTCAACGGAATGGATTTATACGTAGCTATAGAAACAGATTATCGTTTCTGTTCTTTCATTACTATGCCGTAGTACATTGTGGAGGGGGGGAAACCATCCCGCCAGTATTTCGCTTTTAAACTACTTCGTTTGGGCCGGTGTGTTTGCCGAATGTTACTAGCTTTTCCGGTAGGCAAGGTCAGTCAGATAGTTTTGTAGGTGGCAAGGGGGATTTAAGAAGACTTGTCAAGCCGCTGCGAGTGAGCTGCCCTCCATCAGTAAGTGGTTCATGCTGATTGCCACTTGGTGGCAACAGGGACATGGTGGCGCGAGCGGTCTCATGTCTACGTCCATTAGATGGTTATGAGTTACCCATGTGTGTCCCATGCACCGCCGATTGGTGAATATTTGGTCTCTCCTATTGGAAAACTTTGTTTACCATTCTCCAATCGAGGATTGGATTAAAAACGTTTTCTGTATGCGTAGTTATCAGATTAAACAAAGGGGTCCCCTTCCACCGGAGCTCTGAGGAGTCTTTTCGATCTCCTCCGTAGGGCGCGAATATATCGATTCTGATTGTGTGTGGAAACAATCAAGTAATCAAAACTAACAGCATACAGGAATAATATCTAATTGAAAAAAATATACTTAGATATCTAAGCAGATCTTCGTATCTGTGCTTTATTCCTAATATAACTAGGTGCATTGCAGCGTAGAAGAACCACCCCGCTTGCACCACTTCTAAATTTGTGCACTGCTTCGTATAGGCTGGAATGTTTAACGAACGCAACCAAACTTTTACGGTAGGTGAGGTCAGGAGTAGGATTTGGTGAAGCTCAGCAGTGAGGAGTTCGATGAGTTTTGAGAAGCTCGAGGAAGGAGCAAGATTGGGATGGCGCTGTCGGATTGTGGTACCCGTAGGGGAGATGGGGCGAGCAAGAACATGGCAATAAAATTAGAGGTCAATTTGTTCTCGTCGCAGGGCAAGACTAGGCTTACCAGTTTCACAAAGAAGGCTGACAATAGGGGAGGAGCGGAAAGCTCCCGTACAAGCGCGAAGGGCGGCATTATGAACTGGTTCCAGCGTCTTGAGAATATTTGGTTTTGCGGAGCCAAAGACCACGCTCCTGCAGTCCAGTTTGGATCGAATGATAGCGCGGTGAAGTCGTAATGATGTTATTCTATCTGAACCCCAGGTGAAGTGCGATGCGATCCGAAGAATGACAAATCGCTGTAAGCAGTCAATCTTAAGCTGCTGCACGTGGTCCGGTTCCGTGTGTGCGAGACCGATGGATATGAAGTGCACATGTTTTGCTTCTACATATTTTAAAGCCTCGACATTCTGTCCAGGCAACTATCTGGGCAATTGCACTCTGTAGTTTACGTTGGAGTTGGGACACAACTGGCGCCGATGCGTAGATCATCAAGTCGTCAACATGATTGCCGATTTTGGCCAGGAAGACTCTCCGCCGGAGGCAGGTTGTATCATATGCCTTCTCAAGGTCAAAGAAAACGCAAACAGTGTGTTGCTTGCGGTTCAAGGCTTCATGGATATCAGTCACACCGCGTAAAAATGCGTCCTGCGCTGATAGCATCTTTCGAAATCCGAATTGTATCATGGGGAGAGGAGTGCGTTCGCTTCTAGGTGCCAGGTCAGTCGGGCATTCACAATCGTCTCCAGAACCTTCGCTACACACGAGGTGAGAGCTATAGAGCGGTAGATGGTCAATTCATCGGTAGGCTTACCAGGTTTTGGGGTAGACAATACCACTGCCTCCCTCCACCGATCGGGATAGGAGTGGATAGACCAGACTGAATTGTAAATAAGACACAAGTGCAGAGGGATGTAGGTGCCGGAGCATCTCGTAGGAGATTTGATCTTCACCAGGAGCAGAAGGGTTGGAGGTGCGAATTGCACCAAGGATTTCGCGTAACGTGATAGGTTCATTGTAAGGTACAAGAGAGTTTATGGAGAAGTCTAGATCATTTTGTTCTGCAGTACGCTTTGTGAGGCGGAAAGCCGGGCTGTACCCAGAATCCGAGCTGATGGAGGAGTAATGTGTCAAAGAGTTCAGAGACGTCTTGCGGATCGATGTGGGTCTTTCCAATCATCTTTAGGGTTGGGGGGAGGGGGATAGGAGGGGGTGAGAACAGTACTTGCCAGTCATTTTCCGTATGCGGGACCACACTTTAGAAATGGGTGTGTTCACATTAATGGACGATACTAAGTTTTGCCACAATTCTTTCCTAGATAGGAACGTAATTTTATCTGCTACTGCTTTGGTGCGCCGGTATCGATTGAATGCACGCTACCTTTGCCGTTTTGCTTGTTCACACAGGTCACCCCACCAGGGTGTCTTAATTTTACGTGGTGTTTTCTTGGTTATAGGGATGCTGCGATCTGCAGCGTGAAGGAGGATACTATTAAAGTTTTCTACCATTTCGTCACAGGATATATCCTAAAGTGGGAGAGGTGTTGATGTATAAGCGGTGAACGATTGCCAGTTGGCTTTACGCATTTTGTATCGGCGAGCGGTAGAAGTGCCTTCAGGATGGAAAGAAGTGATGGTGATGGGGAAGAGGTCACTCCCGCAGGGTTCCTTCAGCACTTGCCAGGCAAGGTCTGGAGAGAGGTTTGGAGCGCAGAAGGATAAGTCAATAGCCGATAACGAGGCTGTCTGGGTATGGAAGTGCGTCGGTTCTCCAGTATTAAGGAGCACAATATCAGAAGATACAAAGAATGCTTCGACGTGTCCCCCACGTCTATCAGCTGTGTTCCCCCGCCCCGAGGGGTTGTTTAGCATTAAGGTCACCTACATGAAGGTAGGGCGCAGGAAGTTGACCAGCCAGGTTAGTAAGGAGTGCTTATGAAATTAGTTCATTTGGGGTAATCTATGGTTACAAATAGTAACGGGACGTTTGAGGCCCACTCTGTGGGCCTGAGCTTGCAGAGTTGTTTGTAGAGGGATTGAAGTGCATGTGATTGCTTGGTTTACTATTGTAGCCAGGCCAGT
>SDVV010013572.1:0-15066 GCA_016164225.1 Gammarus roeselii | reverse complement strand
TATATAAATATATATAAATATATATATATACATATATATATTCATTTTGCTTGTTACAAGTCCCGTATTATCGACTAGTTTCATTTAATGTTAGGTGATCGCTCGTTAGTAGACTGTTGAGTCCAAAATAATTATGTACGCTTACCGCATATGTCAGTGATTATTATGGGTTTTAGAAGCATTAGCAAGTTTTATGGATGGTTTTATTGTTAT
Source organism: Gammarus roeselii (assembly GCA_016164225.1). NCBI lineage: Eukaryota > Metazoa > Arthropoda > Malacostraca > Amphipoda > Gammaridae > Gammarus > Gammarus roeselii. Next base: position 14,853 of record SDVV010013572.1, on the reverse strand, counting down.
AATAAGATTTTTTGTTGTGTTGTTGGATGTGTCGCTCCTACCATTTCCGTCTATTATAACGAATATTGAATATATCCCCTCTAACATTTTTACTAAAGATCTGTGATGTAAGGTCCGCAGTCAACAAGATCTAGGGTATAAAAGGTACAGAATTAGCGAAATATATATCAATGTACGACAACACAGATCAAATATCAATAAAACAAAATGGGTTGCCATTCACTGCCAGATGCTTCAATACTCAGGCAACCCAACCTAACCGTCAACCTAACCAACAGTTTTGAATTTTCATTCAAGTTTGAAGATTGTGTGTGATATTTAGTCCTTATTGTATGCGATGTACACATCAAATCCCTCCACACGGCTCAATGTTACGTATTTTTTTAATATCACACACCGGCACATATGCTGGCATAATGTAGGCGTATACAGGTGTCGATGTCGGCACATATGCCAGCATAATATAGGCGTATAAAGGGTCGATGCCGGCACAATGTAGACACATACACACATTTGTATGCATATACTGGGTCGGTTAACATATGAAGCATTTTTACCTCTGATCAGTGATTTTTTCCATTTGAACAAAGTCCCTGGCTTTTGTTACAAGATATTTAATGTGGATCAGATTCACGGCATGTTAGGTTAAGAGATCTAGTCATCCTAATCTAACCAGTCCTAACCAAACCTAACCTATTTTATTCTAATCAAGAATTTTGTATTATCGTTCGAGTTTTTTCCTGCTTACGTATGGTATTCAGTCATAGATTTATGATTTATATTTATCAAACATCTCTACATAGCTCAACATTTGATCTATCATTTACAGTTTGAATGCACACTTCCAATTTTTATTTAGCAAATTTAATAAATTTTCCTATGGAAATTCCATCGTTTATTTGTTTGTTATACGTATTTTTCTATGATTCTTAACTTTTTGACACAATTATACATCACTTATACATGTTATTTACACTCATCAAAACCTAATTCAATCTCAACTGATGTATAGTATTCAGTCATTGATATATACATATGAAGCCTTCCGAACGACTCTAAATATAATTTTACATATATGTTATTTTCGCTGCCACTTTCAACCAATATACGTTAGCAGAGAGGACCCAATTTCAGACTTGGATGGATTGAATGTTACAAGTAATTCACATTTGTATCCAGTTTCATACAAACTGATACATGGTCTCACATTATGTTTTTTTATTTTACTTCAATATCTCCCTATGGCTCTACATCCTTTGACAACTTTCATCTCTGATTTATCTTTTTCTTTCCTATAATTTTCATATTCTTGACGATGACTTCGTTTCAGATGTTGTCACACATTACTGGTGGATTTATATATTTTTAATTTTATATTTTGTTTTGCACAGATTACATACCTTGTTACCCGATTACTTCCGAACAAGCGGTGTCTCAAGCTTAACTCCATACTTCCACAACAGAACCACAAACTTGTTTGAGCAAGATATGATCGGACTCTGATTTATATCCTACCAATCTGTAACACATCTAGATTATTCAACCCCCTTCTAACTTAGGTTCATGTCAATGTTTAAATTTGTGATGAGCGACATTTTGAGCTTCGTTTCATACCGTGAAACATATTCTTCTACTGATTTCGACAACTCTATGGTACCTCCGACTAACTGACTTAATGTGTTTTATTGCAATTCGTTGCTTAACTTTTGAGTTTAGGATAATACAAACATTTGATAAAGGATTTCCATGGTTTATTATTAGTTTTATTGGCATTATTTACAGACCTTGCTGGCATCATCAATGACATCTACCTCGTTTTTTTAATTGAATCAGCATGGTTCGTACATCAAATCATACCCTTCATCACTATATATCAGTTTCCTCTCAAAATCTTTCTTATACTATATCATATCTTTGATGCGAAGTACCGAAGGCTGTTCCGTTCCCGTGAGCCAACAAGTATATTGCTTCTTCTACTTGAGCCTTAATTATTCGAAACTTCTCCAATTCAAAGTCATTTTGATCTTCATCGTGAGAATTTGTTGCATACGATCCAGATTTTATTTTGTTCTGCGGTACAATTTGTTTTCCACTACCTCAGCTTTATCACAGTCATGATGATGATTTTCTCCTTGAACAATATCAATTTCGAGATTTGCTTTCTTATTTCCCCTAAACTTTGTTACATACGACTGTAACGCGTGGACATTAGTTACCCAAAGCCGACATCTTTTTTCTTCATCCATAGATGAATGATATCCCTACTCTTTTGATTTTAGTTTTACCCATTCTGATATAACTGGTATTTTCAACACTAGTTCGATCCGACTCATATCATCTTCGAAGATTTCTTCTTCCACCACACGTAAACAATTTTTTTTCCACGTGAACATCCATTTTTTATTATTTGAAGGCGAGCCGTCTTGCTCCACTTACTTTTAACGTGACACTGATTCCAATCTCGGTATGCAGCTAGCTAATATAAGTTGATTACATGTTGTTTTTCGCAAGACACCAGGCCTAACATTTCTCGCCAAGGTCATCAACTGTGTATGTATGTACGTGTATAGGGCTGTGTACGTACGTGCATGTGTATCAAATTTAGATGAAAATACATAACTATAGGTTAGGTTGACAGTTAGGTTAGGTTGCCTATGTATTAATGCATCTGGCAGTGTATGGCAACCTTTTTTGCATTCATTGATGTTTGATCTATGTTGTCGTACATCGATATATATTCCGCTAATTAGGTACCTTAGGCATGGTTTATATACTAGATCTTGTTGACTGCAGTCTCACCTAATTTTCCGTAGCACATCCAACTTTTTGCCGAGGGGGATCCATACACCTCACCCCTTGTTCGAAATGAGATGGAGGCATATTCCTATGAGAACAGAATAAATATTTAATGTACAAACAGTTATCACCATGTATACCCTAATACAACTATCTAAAGAAGAAAAAACATATATAAATACAATAAACAATATTAATTCATATAAATTTAAATGTTCAAAACATCAAACCTTGCCAATCTAGGCTCATCCGTCGACCCCATCACCCACCCACCCCCCTCTTTCGCCCTCTTCGCACCGCCCGTTAGGCTTATCAGTGACTCCAACCGCCTGACTCCGGTCAACCACCTACCCACCGCTAATTAAGCCCAATCTATAAACCTTCACTAATTTGCGTTTTGTAGACATATTCACTACTACTGAAATTCATTTATGACAAAATAACATCAGATCAGTCCACAGTGACTACAACAAAAATTTCACTGACTTCACGATTTCAATTTGAGAAGTATTTTCTAAGCCGCACTTAATGGTAAGGTTCATTTCATATATCATCCTTCACATTTTTTCAATTCCCTTGGCATTGGCATTATCTACTGCGCTCGCAACGGTTAACATGTTTTACATGTCTATACACACCGAGATCACACGATTTTGGAGATTTATTCTCGATAACGGATACTTGTCCCTTGTTCCACTTGAACAACAATCTTGCGTCTCACCCCCAGTCGTTAGAACGAAACCCATGCAAGTTTCTTATGTAGCATGCAGGTACAATTATCTCAGAAGTTTCTAATTTTTTTGAGACATCTCGTCGCGGTTACTGGTTTTCAACGGACAGAAGGAGAATTCCACACGTTCGTTTTTTCTGAAACATCTCCGCTCGATTTTCTCACACCGGTGTGTTGCCATTGTAACTGGTCACTCCCGGGTAGATTGTTATGGTATTGAAAATTAACTATAAGTGTCTTTCATGTACGTAATACATCATTCTCACATAATACGTGAGTCTACAACAATTTTAGTTTACAATACACCACATCCTCCAATTTCAACACAGGAAGTTATCAACACAATTAGACATCAGCACAATGCAATAAACACAGGGCAATCCACACTCGCCGAGTTGACACTCCTACTCAATCGTCGCTTGACCAAAGGAATAATGAGTGATTTGCATTTGTGACAGGTGATGGATAATATGTATCCTGTGTTGTCCGTGCTCGAAAGTTAGTTCAGCCTAAAGGAATAAGATATTTTCGGGCACTTGTGAAAGCTCGCTCATTCACAGCATGAAATAAGCAGGAATAAATTTCTACCTAAATTAAATAACAGCAAACATTTGGTCTTGTTCGTTTTACCAAAATTTAATGTATGTCGAGCGCTTGTTTATAAATTTGAAGAGTAATCGTTCACGAATGAAGCTCTATCCTTTTTCAAAAATGTCCCCGGGAAAAGTTATGCTTAGCAGTCGAAAATTGACCACAATTTTTTTCAAATAGACGACTAAGCATCACAAAGAAGCTGGCATCTAAGCCTTTCATCTTTCCCATGCGACAGGGAGAAACAAAATTCAGCGCTTCTTGGTTAGAGGACATAGATGGCACTCACAGGGACTGTGAGCTTCTTACTTAAGATATCATTAATACCCTTCAACAACTACGGAGGGAATGATGCTTTACCATCTGTTGTCGAGGAGAGTGGTGTGCTGCACAACTTGGTCGCCGAGAGGAGTGTTGCAATTTCCTCAGCTTTTGATCCTGAAGATGTATTTGCCAGATTGTCGTCGTACGGTTTCCCATGCATTTTCTTATATATTTTTTTTATTTCTCTGCACTACGATAGTTGTTTTTCTGGAAAGGCTTGGAAAGTTTTGCAAGTGCTTTTTGCATTTGCATTTATGTTATAATTCATGTTCCGACATACAGACGTGACACAGCGCTGGTATTCGCAGTTGTTAAAAAATCGATTGCTTTTAATTACTCTAAAAACAGGAACACGACGATAGTTTCTCTTTCGTATAAGTGAGGAGTCATTTAGAATCGTGTTACAACAAAGAATCGTGTTACAACAAAGAATCGTGTTACAACAGAGACAAGAGGCTGGTACCTAAAATATTACAACTCAGAGAGCAGTTGACTGAATATATACTTGATTGTAAGTACGGATGAACGTACCTCTACATAAAATATTTTTTTATTTAAAAATTTCAGAATCTGTTAAAATTTCCACCCCTTCATTGAGTTAACTGTTAACTCTTCATTAGATGATGAAAATGTAGTTCGAAAAAACTGCAGTAAAAAAAAGGACTCCATCTAAAATTAAAGGAATAATTTTATCGGTTAACGTGGACACATTGAAGAGTGTTCACTGTATATAAAATATTTAATGACAATTTTAAATCAGATTTATAATTTAAGATCTGGTCGTAACGGAAATTTCTACAGTTATGAACAATTATTGGTCGTTTATACAATTGCAAACAATTGTTTTTCGTATAATTGTTTGTCGTTTAAATTCTTTTGTGGTTTGTTTACCTGTCTCTTGTATATTAAAGGTTGTGACACGAAATGATCACTGTCATTTCAACAAATGAGAGCTATACAACCAAGTTTTGCCGGATGATCTTCCACGTAATATTGATACAATTCCTTGTATTAAACGTTGAGTTGATTTGAAACTTGTTTTCCTAAATGTTTCATTTATATATATATTTTTTTCATACTGCATATTATTAGTGAATTTCTCTTGCGCGGTCAAACTGAAATTTATCAGCCACTAAGGGTCGACATCAATTCAGTAAATATGTCACTGAAAGGCGTGAGGAATTTTCGTATCATTGTATTCATGTATGCGTCAGATGATATGAAGGAGCCCGATTAATAAAGAAATTTCTTAACAAAGTATCAAAGCGTTTGCACCCCTCGAAGGCTCAACACATATTTTCATGTTAATCAAAAATTTCGCAGCTTCTCTCCATTCTCATAAGCTTGTCCTTTCTATGGGATGACAAAGTTATGAGATACTTCGTCATCCACTGAATAAGGTGGCCATTGAAGGATGAAATTTGCTTCCTCGACACGGGGTAAAATGTTCAGGCACTTCCCTTCTTCAGACGCGGGGCAGCAGGCTTGATGACGGAGATTCTCCGGTCCAGTTGAGCAAGAGTGTTCATGGACGTGACTTATACATTCATTGTCTTTTACTTTAAACATAGGTTATCCTTTGTGCTTTTTGCCGATGATACTACAGTTAATTCGACCTGATTTTTTTGATTGATGCTGTTACTGATATGGACGATCAATTGGTCCACATTTCAAACAGAAATATATCTAATAAGTTGAGTAGCCGCTTAGAGTTGCCAGGACGGAGATCATGGTATTTTCAAGTAAGAAAATACCCATTAATAACACACAAGTCGATATGCAAGCTCAGTCAGTTGCATACGGAGCAAAAAAACAACTTTTCTCGGTGTAATAGTAGATCAGAGACTCAATTGGAAAGATCCAGTCTCATTTGTTGCCGTGAGAGTTTCCAAACCGAGTCGCATCCTTAACAGAGCGTGAAAACGTTTCTTGACTCTTACTATAGCCGGATTCATCCTTTCCTCACCTATTGTTTAAGCGTAAACCAACCTATGAGCTATTATTCTAACTCAGAAGCGTTTTATTATAACACTCTCGCAGGCTAGCAGACAAAACCACATATTGAATCTTTTTTGTAGATGGAATATTATCCTATTGTATCACATCAATGCCTTTTCCGCTGTGGTAATTGCTTACAATGCTTTGAATCATATACCCATTTTGCAAATTTAATCCTACCGAAGACTACTAGCAGAATAAATACCTCCAAACGCAAACGAGAAGTGAACCTGTTTGAACTTAGACGTGCAGGAATTTTTGAATTGTAATTCTCATCCGCAATACGATTTACCGTCAACATTTGTGATTCATCAGTTCATTTCATGAATACTCGCTTATTATTTATTTCTGTCCCTGTTTCATCTATTTAATTTACAGTTACCTCATCCATGTAGAAACCTCATAAATTATAATACCAATCAGTTATTCATAAACTGTCGATTGAAACAGTTAATTATTTATGATTAAGTGACTGTCTGTGACCCTCCATACTTTACTTATGTTTCTTGTAATCGATAGTCCAAAGTAACATTTCCATCTCTCTCGATATACTGACAAATTAAGTATGGAGAATGTCCTCCATCAATGTAAATCTGTGGGTGGGAAGTAGAGGTAAGCTTAGTCCTCAACCATAGTTATTGGTTGATATTAAGATTATCTAAATAGCAAATGTTGTCTTGAGAAAAAGAGCTGAAGAAATCTGAACACATTCGGCCACATTCGAGCTCGCCGTCAAAAAATCAGGAAACGTCCCAGTTATTTAATAGAGACGGGTAAGGGGAGGGGAAATAATGGAGGGGAGGGGGTTTAAGGTTGAGCAGATTGCGAATCTAGGGCTTCTGCGACTTTTCGGGTTGGGGCACTTCTAGCCAGTGTAGTGTTCGAGTAAATTACATTTCACTGTTCACACTACAGTTCACGGATCTTGGAAGTTCGAAAAGAAACGACGACCCTCGTCCGGCATCGTTTGACTATCTTATACTCCTTATACCGTTTTTTTTTCATCTAACTCAATTTCAACTCGGGTTAAGGGGGTGGCACTTTTTGCCAGTGTTAAAAAAACATTTTGCTGTTAAAACTACCGGATAATGGCTGTTCGAAAAAAGACGACGACCCCTGTCCATCATCGTTATTATCAACTACTCCTTGTATCGTAATTTTCTCATGTATCTCAAGTTCAACTCGAGTTAAGGGGGTGGCACGTTTTGTCAGTGTTCAAATAAATAAACATTTTGCTGTTCAAACTAGCATTTACGGATCTTGGCCGTTCGAAAAAAAGACGACCCCCCATCCGGCATCGTCGACTATCTTCTACTCCTTCTACCGTATTTTTTTTCAAATATCTCAATTTCAACTCGTCAGAGGGGCTAGCAATTTTTGCCTGCGTTGATAAAAAACATTTTCTGTTCAAACTACCGTTCACTGACCTTGGTTGTTCGAAAAGAGACGGAGACCACCGTCCGGCATCGTTGACTATCTTCTACTCCTCCAACCTTATTTCTTTCAAATATCTCAATTTCAATTCGAGTTAGGGGGGTGGTAGTTTTTGCCACTGTTCATAAGACGGAATATTTTGCTGTTCAAACTACTGTTCACGGATTTTGGTGGTTCGGAAAGGGGCGACGATCCCCATCCGGCATCGTTGACTATCTTCTACTTCTTCTAAGTTATTGTTTTTAAAAATATCTCTATTTCAACTCGAGTTTGGAAGGGGGCAGTTTTTGCGAGTGTTCAAAAAACGAAATATTTTGCTGTTCAAACTACTGTTCGCGGATCTTGACCGTTCGAAAAGAGACGACGACCCCCGTCCGGCATCGTTGACCATCTTCTACTATTTCTACCTAATTTTTTTCCAAATACCTCAATTTCAACTCGTGTTATGGGTGTGGCACTTTTTGCCAGTGTTCAAAAAAAAATGCTATTCAAAATACCGTTCACGGATCTTGGCCTTTTGAAAAGAGACGTCGACCCCACTCCGGCATTGTTGACTATCTTCTACTCCTTTGACCGTATCTTATTCATCTATCTCAATTTCAACTCGAGTTAAGGGGGTTGCCTTTACAGGGAGTGTTAAAAAAATGAAACATTTTGCTGTTCAAGCTATCGTTCACGGATTTTGACTGTTTGAAACGAGACGACGACTTCCGTCCGACATTGGTGACTATCTCCTTCTTCCGTTATTAGTTTTTCAAATATATCAGTTCCAACTTTAGATTGGGTGGCACTGTTTGCTTGTGTTCAAAAAATGATACATTTTGCTGTTCAAACTACCGATCACGGATCTTGACCGGTCAAAAAGAGACGACTACCTCCGGCCGACATCGTTGACTATCATCTACTCCTTCTACTGTATTTTTTTTTGATATCTCAATTTCAACCCGAGTAAAGGGGGGTGGCAATTTATGCCAGTGTTAAAAAATCGAAACATTATGCTGTTCAAACTACCGTTAACGGATCTTGGCCATTTGAAAATAGACGACGACCCCAGTCCGGCATTGTTACTATATTCTACTCCTATGACCGTATCTTATTCAACTATCTCAATTTCAACTCGAGTTTAGGGGGTTGCACTTACTGGGAGTGTTAAAAAAAATGAAACATTTTGCTGTTCAAACTATCATTCACGGATCTTGGCCGTTCGAAAAGAGACGACGACCCCCGTCCGGCATCGTTGACTATCTTCTTATCCTTCTACCGTTATTTTTTTCAAATGTATCAATTACAACTCAAGTTAGGAGGGATGCGCTTCTTGCCAGTGTTCAAAAAATAAACATTTTGCTGTTCAAAAAACCGTTCACGGATCGTGTCCGTTCGATAAGAGACGACGACCCTCTTCCGGCATCGTAGACAATCTTCTTCTCCTTCTGCCTTCATTTTTTTTCTAATATCTCAATTTGAACCTGAGTTTGGGGGGGGGTGGCTCTTTTTGCCAGTGTTAAAAAAAATCGCTATTCGAACTACCGATCAAGGATCTTGGCCGTTCGAAACGAGGCGACGACCTTCGTCCGGCATTGCTGACTATCTCCTTCTACCACAATTGTTTTCTTCAAGTATCTCCATTTCCACTCGAGTTAAGGGGGGGGGGTCAGTTTTTGCTTGTATTAAAAAAATATATATTTTGCTGTTCAAACTAAGGTTCACGGATATTGGCCTTTCAAAACGAGACGACGACCCCCGTCCTGCATTGTTGACTATCTTCTACTCCTTTACGTTATTATTTCATGTATCCCAATTTCAACTCGAGTTAGGGCTGTTGATTCGAGTTTAAGACGTTGAATTATATGATATTCGTTGCACTAGGTTGGCGTGCTATATAACAAAGGAAATAATCAAATAATAAACTGTTCCGTGAACAAAGAAAATAATCAACTTTGACATATTTGTTATTACGTACGCAGTTCTGTAGAGTCAACCCCTATTTCATGATAACTATAAAGCACAGTAAACTGAAGATTGTCATACAACGATTATTTACTACTCGAAGCTGGTCTGTGATCAAACCATCGGAAGCCAACTATTTTCCTCTGATTTTTTAGGTCTAAATCGTGACTGGTCTGAGCATGAAACCTGAACTTGTTACGCAATTCAACATGGTCAGACGCGACCAGCTACAGCAGATTAAGCACAGCGGGATTATTAAGAAGATGGGAAGCTTTTCAATTATAACTGATACTTTCAAAACAATAACTATATTTTTCCATTACATGTCCGAATTTTGGAAGCTAGATTTGGACAAAGTACTCAGCTCTGTTGCCGTCCTATTTTTTTAGAGAAATTGAAAAAAAATTGATAGAAGAAACCTCAAAAAAATCCTATCTGTTTCATTTGCTATAGGTAATATAATAGTTCTTAATAGAGGAAGGTAATTATCTAGCGTGTTCAACAGACTTTAATATAGCTACTATATACAGTCTTATAAGGAACGGTGGCGGAATTTGAATTTCCCATTTCGAAGACCAAAAAAAAAACTTAGAGTCTAGCAAGTGGCAGAACCTGAACAGAAGAGCCTGACAGTCATTGGTTTGCGAGAGACTTCCATTTAACCCTGAAGCATTTAGGACCGGATACGTTTAAGCTGCAAAGTTTTCACCGGAAAGCAATTAAAGCCAGATATTGTTTCACCTGAATAATTTGTAACCTAAAATGATCAGGGCGGAACGCTACTACGACGGGAAATGTTAACGATTGACAGCTGATGCCCTGTAGCCTAAATTGAGAAATTGCATTTAGGCCGAAATCGTTTCGCACAGGACCGAATCGATAGCGTTAGCCAACCAGACGTCGTAAAGACACACCGATGGTGCCATTCGAAATTGGAATAATTGTACTACACAATATTTTAATATTTTCCTCTCATAGCATTGAATGAGAATTGAAATCAACCAGGAACTTGTGCCCGCTCGCGTGGATGCCGACTCGCCCAACCGAAAGGTGACGCATTCAGCACCACCTAAGCGCTATCTAAGCGTATAAAATTGACTAATCACAGAGAAGAGTCCAAGTATACCTAAGGACAAGTAACAGGAGCATCAAGTATCATGATAATTTTTCATAACGGATTTTCCAACTGATGCAGTGAGGTCAATGCTGAACAATTCGCTCCAATCAACACTTGCTGCCAAAATAACTCGTGATACACTATTTATTTGGGAGAACAATATATTGAAGTAGAACCCAAATTCGTTCTAACGGTGCCTTGGATATGTCTATACGACGTCAGTTTGTTAAAGGTTAAGCGATTCGGTCCTATTATCTTTTGTTTACATTGATTTTCAGAGCAACAAATATCTAGAAATCTATTGCAAAATCATGGACCCCTTTAGCTTTCAGTACGAATAGCTTTCGTTGCAAGAAGGTTATGGTGCCAAACAAAAAATATTCCTATCAACTTTCGGAGCTATTATTAATAGGTTCTACAAAATTTAGTCGTAAAAAATAAGATGTTTAATTTTCTGTTGTAAAGTTTTTTTGTGCCAAAAAAATGGAAATGTGAAGACCAGTCCTCTTTTTTTTATGTCAGCAATAGCGAAATCATGAGCCTAACACAAACATGAGTTGGCTTAGCCGTCTTACACAAGCCGTGGTAACATCTGATGAAGTTCTCCATTCTCCAGGAAGTGGGTGAGTGGCTGCAATTACTTCAGATGCCAGCGCTGAAACATAGGAAAATAAGTGATTTTTCTCTCGATGAGAAAGACTCAATTTTTACGTTTTCCATTTTATATTTAGCGCGAATACTGCGCTAGTGTTAGAAAAAATCACAAGACCCTGAATAATAACGTGTATAGACCTGAATAGATTTTAAGACGGTTTATCTACGACCAAATAGGTCTTGAAGTCACACCAGCGTCCAGTTAGGACAGATTAAACGCGCATTAGTCTACGGAAAATGCTACAAATATTTCACTTACTTCACCATTTTCATTTGAGAAGTTGGTTCTAATCCGCACCCGTTACTGCTATTTTAGTTTCACTTGGTATTGGATTCATTTACTTCACATATAACGGTTAACATTTTTTACCTGTCTATGCTTACCGAGATCACACGATATCATATTCCAGCCATTATCTGACATTCTCGGTGATTTATATTATGTAAAGGATATTCTTCCTATCTTCTACTTCAACAACTAATTTACGTCAAAAACCCAGCCGTTAGTCCACAATCCATTCAAGTTTTTTTAGTAGGAGTCTGGTAGAATCATCACTGGAAGTCAAACATTTTTATGTCGTACCTCGGTCACGGTTACTCGTTTCTCAACGGACAGAAGATACATTTTACAAACTATTTTGGTCTGAAACATCTCCGTTTCATTTTCTTACACCTCCGATCGATTGTTTTCCTTTGGGTTGATTATTTTGATATTTAATATTGAATATAAATGTACTTTTTTATATAATACGTCATTCCTATATAATACGCCACCCTACAACAAATATAGTCCAGCAATTCACCACCTCCATTATGAGGCAATATAATCACAGCAAGTAAACAACAAGAACAATAAGCGCAAGATAATCCACTTACGCCTTTTCCCAACACCCCAGGCTCGAGGGTCGCTTGATCAAAGGAATGATGAACGAGCTGCAATTGTTACTGTTGATGCATTATATATATTCTGAATTGTCCTGGCCTAAGAAATAGTTCAACATAAAGAAACAAGATATTTTATATCACTTGTGAAAGTTCACTCATTCGTAACATAAAATAGGCAGGAACAAATTTCGGCCTAAATGATCTAGTAGGAGAAATGTGATATTGTTTAATTGTCCTTTTGAACGCTCCCGAACGCACTGACGAAATGTGACCCGCAAACCCGTTTCAAAACAATGATTTAGGAATTTTGAGAATTTATGTTTTTTAGTATTATGACATGATAACAAAATAACAGAAACATTAGAATACACCGATAACACGTACCTGGTTTTCTTCAGCGTGAGCTGTTCTGAAGACGAGATTGAAGAAATCTGGACACATTCGGCCACATTTTAGCTCGCCGGTTATATCAGGAAATTTCCTTGTTATTTAATCGAGGATGGGAAAAGGAAGGGGAGATAATGGAGGGAGAAGGGGTTTAAGATTGAGCGAATCGCGAACCTGGGGCTTCAGCGACTTTTCAAGGTGGGGCACTTTTAGCCAGCGTAGTGTTCGAGAAATTCAAATTTTACTGTTCAAACTACAGTTTGATGATCTTGGCCGTTCGAAAAGAAACGACGACCCTCGTCCGTCATCGTTGACTATCTTCTACTCCTTCTACCGTATTTTTTCCAATATCTCAATTTCAACGCGAGTTAGGGGGCAGGCACTTTCTGCCATTGTTCAAAACAATAAACATTTTGCTGTTCAAACTACCGTTACCGGATATTGGCCGTTCGAAAAGAGACGACGGCAACGTTGCACCGTTGACTATCTTCTACTCCATCTACTTTTTTTTCAAATTTCTCAATTTCAACTCGAGTTAGGGTTGTTGACTTGCGGTTTAGATGTTGAATTATATGTCATACGTTAATAATATGTACGCAGTTCTGTAGTCAACCTCTACTTCGTGATACCTATAAAGCACAGTACACCAAAGATTGTCACACTACGATTATTTACTTCTCAGCGCTGGTTTGTGATCCAACCATCGGAAGCCAACAATTTTCTTCTGATTCTTTAGGGCTGAACCGTTACTGGTCTGAGCATGAAACCTGAACTTTTTACGTAATTCAACATGGTCAGACGCGACTGGCTACAGTAGATTAAGCACAACGGGATTGTTAGGACGATGGGCAGCTTTTCAATCATTACTGATACTCTCTAGGAGCACATGCCCTCAATAACTATCAACGTGATCCAATATTATAATGAAGCACAATTTTGTACCATTGAAAGGTTAAGCAATTACTAGTCAGAGAGCCCAGCATGCGGACGATGAAAAACTGTATATATTGACCTGAAAAATGCACACTGCATTCCGATGCATCCACAAAGTTTCATACGAACACTTTGCTCATGCATACACATGTTATCCTGGTTCCTTCTGAACAAATTAGATTTCAATATACGAACAGTGCCATCCTTGTTCATACTCAAGCGTACATTAATTTTCAAGAAAACAAGAGTCCATGGCATATCCAAGTTTTTGCTAGTGCAATTTGAAAATATGAATATTCACGATGCAATGAAATAAATACCAGGAATGGCTTTTCGTGAGCGTAACCTGAGTCGAGCACGCGACGCAATCCTGATGGATCGAACCAAATTGGTCCGATGTCGAGGCATGACACTGACGTAATAGAACACACAATATAGAATGGTTATGAAAAGATATAAACATTGCCAGTCTTGGAGAATACAGATGTGGCTCACAATTGCGAAGGATCAACACCTGTTTTATATTCCAAACTCTTTGGAGGAAGCACTACAACTAATCTGAACCGTTGAGATGTTTACAGTAAAACAATCAGATTTGATAACGTAACAACAATATTATACAACAACATTATGAACCAAAACACTATAATGCTCAAGAAGAGTCTCTGAACCACTTTCAAATTCACTACAAGTTCTCTACGTGTAGTGATTGTGATTTTCTTACATATTACAAGTACTGTTTCGATGTCAATGCTGGACATGAGCGCACTCGTTTTAGGCAGTTGAGTTGATGCTCAGAAGTCAATTTTACTCGTTTTTGGATAGGGACACCATTGACAATATTCAAAATCAATGCAGCTTTCACTGAAGCGAGACTTACCAAAGGGCTTCCATGGTTAGTAGTTCCGATGCCGTAATGGTGAAGCCCCGGCTTTCTCATTTCATCATAACTTTTGCCGATTCATTTGTTGTGTCCGTCTTCGTAAGTACCGGATTACCAGCGTCCTGGTCAGTACGTTTTCTGATGTTCGGTTCACATATTTCATGTATATGTTTA
>SDVV010013571.1:0-15066 GCA_016164225.1 Gammarus roeselii | reverse complement strand
ATACCACAACTAGATAAGAAAACACACGTATATGTCCACAGAAAAAAAAAACAATAAACCAGTCATAAATATATAACGATATATACACTCACAACGTAGCAAATGTGACACGGAAACAAATTTATAAGACAAGGAACAGGTAGGAGCAAACTCAGATAATCTTCCAGGAGCGCATCCAACTTTTGCCTGGGGGATCCCTACGCCTCGCCCCATCAGAAATTGGGAATAACACTAATCCTACCAGAACCGAATAAATATATATATAACGAGCAACAGTTAGTGACCAATTATACTCCACTACAACCATCTAAAGAAGAAAAAACTTATATATAAATACAATGAAGATCATAAATACAGTACAAATTAAATGTTCATAACATTAACCTTGCCAATCAAGGCCGCAAGCCTGCGTCCATACCGCCGTTCCCCCTTCCGCCCCCCCCTACCGGTCTCCTCCCCCCTCCCCCCGTCCGTTAGCTGACTTGGGCACAAAACCAGTTCCGGTACCCTCAGCCGCCCGCCCCCTCGTTTCTGCGCTTACCCCTCGTACGGACCGGTTGAGTCAAGGTTGCATGCATCGTGTCCTACCCCGAACGGCTCTTTTATCCCTATCTATAATCCTTCGCATTTGCGTTCTTGTACCTATACCTACTACTCCTATTATTGATTGAATAGTAGGTGAGGGTGTTGACTTGGGGTGACTCTAGCAGGGTGTACGACCTATTATGGATTAAATAGTAGGTGAGGGTGTTGACTTGGGGTGACTCTAGCAGGGTGTAAGGCCTATTATTGATTGAATAGTAGGTGAGGGTGTTGACTTGGGGTGACTCTAGCAGGGTGTACGACCTATTATGGATTGAATAGTAGGTGAGGGTGTCGACTTGGGGTGCCTCTAGCAGGGTGTAAGGCCTATTATTGATTGAATAGTAGGTGAGGGTGTTGAACGAATGTTGTGTGTTTGATGTTGCGTCATGGTTTTGGCATTATGTTGAATCCGAGTTGAAGGGTTAAAATGAAGCGTAGTAATTCTAGAGGTATTCGTCTGTTTAAGGTGGCCTGATAGCGTGGACTATCAGGACTATAGCGACCGTGCTGATGATGCAGTCGGGAGGAGCAGTGCGTGGTTTACGGAGTGGTTTAAGGGAGTGGATCAGGGTGAGCATATTGGCTATCGAAGGATATGAATGGGACGTGTGCGTTTATATAATTGAAGAAGGCATGATCTGGAACGTGTTTCAGTGTTATGGGTGGAGGAGGTAGGCAACACAGGGAATTCCAGTGCACGAGAAGGAAATGGAGACGCGCCATCATTGTTTAATATGTATTCGGAGCAGCGCTTAGAAAGGCAAATGTGAGTGGGTTGGGTCCAGGTTAGGCGTTAGTAAGATAGAAAGAATATAAACGTCAATGGAACGGTGTACTCTATTCCCGAAGAGAGGATTGTTGGAGGAAGTGAAGAGACTTAAGTATCTTTATTTGTTGGCACTGATGAAGTTAGGGGTTGCAGCTTACAAATGCGATATTGTGTTTTAACGTGAATGAAGGGAGTGAAGTGCGGGGGACACTAAGCGGTGTGTTGCGGTGCAGAACAATGGGTCAGGAGTGATACACACGAGGGAACATTTTTGCTGACTATGTTGTATGGGGCAGAGACGTGAGGCGTGAGAAGTGCGGTGAGGTAAGGCGTGAGAGGTGCGGTGAGGTAAGGCGTGAGAGGTGCGGTGAGGTAAGGCGTGAGAGGTGCGGTGAGGTAAGGCGTGAGAGGTGCGGTGAGGTAAGGCGTGAGTGGTGCGGGGAGGTAAGGCGTGAGAGGTACGGTGAGGTAAGGCGTGAGAAGTGCGGTGAGGTAAGGCGAGAGAGGTGCGGTGAGGTAAGGCGTGAGAGGTGCGGGGAGGTAAGGCGTGAGAGGTGCGGTGAGGTAAGGCGTGAGAAGTGCGGTGAGGTAAGGCGTGAGACGTGCGGTGAGGTAAGGCGTGAGAGGTGCGGTGAGGGAAGGCGTGAGAGGTGCGGTGAGGTTGGGTGTGATAGGTGCGGTGAGGTTGGGTGTGATAGGTGCGGTGAGGTAAGGCGTGAGAAGTGCGGTGAGGTAAGGCGAGAGAGGTGCGGTGAGGTAAGGCGTGAGAAGTGCGGTGAGGTAAGGCGTGAGAGGTGCGGTGAGGTAAGGCGTGAGAGGTGCGGTGAGGTAAGGCATGAGAGATGCGGGGAGGTAAGGCGTGAGAGGTGCGGGGAGGTAAAGCATGAGAGGTGCGGTGAGGTAAGGCGGAAGAGGTGCTGTGAACCAAGGCGGGAGAGGTGCGGTGAGGTGAGGCGGGAGAGAGGCTGTTAGATTGAATCGGGAACAAGAATATGAGAATTCAAACGGATGAAGGGTAAAAGATTTACGTTGAATTATTTTAATTGAGCTTATGACATTGGAAGCTTTCTGTTCATAAGACGTCTTGCCATGAACGCTATGACGTCATGCCTCAAACGCCTTGACGTCACGTCATAAATGCCTAGACATCAGGCCTCGAACGTCTAGACGTCACGCGTCGAACGCCTTGACCTCACGACTCGAAAGCCGTGACGTCACGCCTCGAATGTCTTGACGTCACGCTTCGAACACCTTGTCATCACGCCTCGAATGTCTTGACATCACGCCTCGAACATCTTGTCGTCACGCCTTGAATGTCTTAACGTCACGTCTCGAATGCCTTGACGTCAGGCCTCGAACGCCTAGACGTCACGGGTCGAACGCTTTGACCTCACGACTCGAACGCCGTGATGTCACGCCTCGAATGTCTTGACGTCACGCCTCGAACAACTTGTCATGCTTCGAATGTCTTGACGTTTCGCTATGAACGCCTTGTTGTCAAGCCTCGAACCTTGTGACGTCACGCCTCGAACGCCTTGACGTCACGCCTCGAACAGTTTATCGTCACGCTTCGAATGTTTTGACGTCACGCCCCGAACAACTTGTCGTCACGCCTCGAATGTCTTGTCTTCACGCCTCGGAAATCTTGACGTCATACCTCGAATAACTTGGCATCACGCCTCGAACGTCGCGACGTCACGCCTCGAACACCTTAAACGTCGTAAGGTCACGCTCCCCACCCGTGAGTGGGGCTTATCTCACCTTGGCCTGTCACCTTTATGTGTTTAGCCGTCCCTTTACATCAGCGTGTCTTAACCTTTTTGGTGGTACCGAACCCTGCAAGTTCCATACATGCATTCATCGAACCCTTCATCTTGATACCACAATCATATACTATTCATTTAATACAAAACTCTCAATGTAGAGATCACCCCGTCGAACCCCAGAAAACGACTCACCGAACCCCTGGGGTTCGATCGAACCCAGGTTAAGAACCACTGCTTTACATGCCCTACTAGGGCTCAGCCGTGTAACACATGATAGCTGGGTCTCGGTGTTAGATGTCGTGTTCACATTTGTTATTCCATGGACGGGGAACAGTGGAGAAGTGCATTGGAGGAATGTATTAGTTTTCCAAACCATCTAAATAATTCCACCCACAACATGAATAACTTTATTTCATACTTCATTCAAGAACGGTTGACCCCACCTAATATAATTTACAGGCATCAGTGTTGTTCACACCATGCACTGGTAACTCATCATCCTCATTATCTTCAAAGTCACCTCGGAACAATACTACAACACACAAAATCAAGTGAACTGATATGTTTAATGTGGTAATGCGCTACGGGGCGAATAACAACAAGATTGAATTCGATGATATGGCATTTTCCTCCGAGTGCCAGTACGCCTTCCCAGAGTACGTTCATCTTGCATTATGGGCTGCTTGGCGTTCCGGGCTGCATTTCTGTCATCGAGATGTTGAAATGGATAATTTCTTTCAGAACTGAAATGTTTATATTTCTTCATTGTTGTGGAAAAGAATAGAATCTCGCAGTACAAAGAAACCAAAGTTATCATGCATTTCATTTGTTTGCCATCAAAATAAAAAAAGGATGGGATTCGCATCAAATGTAATGTATAAATGATGCCGTAAAACGATAAATACATCACAAAAAGAGTCCTCCACAGCTCGATCATTATCTTGCGTATCTTTTATCCATTCGGTTCTTTTAAAATTACATTTATGGATACCCAGAAGAGGCCCGAGCCATGTTGCTCGTGGTAAACCCAGAAGAGGCTAAGTCATGTTGCTCGTGGCAATGAACGCTTACACAGTAGAGACCCGAGCCATGTTGCTCGTGGCAACGAACACTGACACAGTAGAGACCCGAGTTGTGTTGCTCGTGGCAAAGAACGCCTACCCAGAAGAGGCTAAGCCATGTTGCTCGTGGCAAAGAACGCTTATTCAGAAGAGGCTAAGCCACGTTGCTCGTGGCAAAGAACGCTTACCTAGAAGAGGCAAAGCCATGTTGCTCGTGGCAAAGAATGCTTACACAGAAGAGGTCCGAGTTGTGTTGCTCATGGCAGAGAACGCCTACCCAGAAGAAGCAAAGCCATGTTGCTCGTGGCAACGAACGCTTACACAGAAGAGGCCCGAGTTGTGTTGCTCGTGGCAAAGAACGCTTACCCTGAAGAGGCTAAGCCATGTTGCTCGTGTCAATGAACGCTTACACAGAAGAGGCCCGAGCTGTGTTGCTCGTGGCAAAGAACGCTTACGTAGAAGAGGCAAAGTCATGTTGCTCGTGGCAATGAACGCTTTCTTGCCTCACAGAGAGTCTTCCCAAAGATCTTATTTGAATGGCAGTTGATTTTAATAAGCAAGAGCTGCTACAATGTACATGATGGACTGATGCAACACTGTATTTGAGTTTTGACGTAGTGATGAGTTGTGATTAGCTTCAACAATACACCTGATGGTCTGGGCAACACTGTGTCTGAGTAGTGATGTTGTGATGTTGTGATGTTGTGAAGAGCTGCTACAATATATCTGATGGTCTAGGCAACACTGTGTTTGAGTTGTGATGTTGTGATGAGTATTGATGAGCTGGTACAATATACCTGAGAGACCGGGCAACACTGTGATTGAGTTGTGATGTTGTGATGAGTATTGATGAGCTGCTACAATATACCTGATAGACCGGGCAACACTGTGATTGAGTTGTGATGTTGTGATGAGTATTGATGAGCTGGTACAATATACCTGATAGACCGGACAACACTGCGATTGAGTTGTGATGTTGTGATGAGTATCGATGAGCTGGTACAATATACCTGATCGACCGGGCAACACTGTGATTGAGTTGTGATGTTGTGATGAGTATTGATGAGCTGGTACAATATACCTGATAGACCGGGCAACACTGTGATTGAGTTGTTTATGTTGTGATGAGTATTGATGAGCTGGTACAATATACCTGATAGACCGGGCAACACTGTGATTGAGTTGTGATATTGTGATCAGTGTCGATGAGCTGGTACAATATACCTGATCGACCGGGCAACACTGTGATTGAGTTGTGATGTTGTTGGTTCGACTCCAACAGGTAGAAAAAGCCGGGCTGGCAAGTAAAAGGTACTCCAGAGGAATGGACCTCGAATAAAAACGAACATTTTACAAGATTATCTTTAGGATAATGGTATTGGACAGAATATTTCAAGACGTTATCTGACTAGTACATGCACTTTAGGGAAGGGGCCATCGATATTCAAATGAACTAGGCAGGAATCCACCATTTGGAGCCGTGAAATTAAATTAGAGGGACCAGAGTAACTATTGTGTAGCAGGTTCAGTGTCCTTAGAGGGCCGAACGTAAACAGGAGGCTAATTTCATTAGCGAACCAGATTGCCAGCAGCCACGCGGCAGGCCCAGAATACACCGTCTGACGGACTCGTCTGACAAACATTGCAACGGACTACCTAAGTTGTAATTTAGGGTGCTTCTGAGGCTCAACTAGGTCAATCTAATATATTATATAGCTACATTGAGAATAAAGTTAAACAGAAATTTTAATTACTATATTTCAATAAGTTATTACCGAAAATATCATTGTTTGTTGAATAAACTGTTGTGTAACATGTTTGCGTGAGTTGAATGAGTCAAGCAAATGCATGCGGTTATTGGGTCTTAATTGAGTAATACAAGGACTGCTCCATGAGCACTGGCCAAAAGAGGGCCAGAGTATTGGAAAGTTAGGAAGTCGAGGAACAGTTTTCCATACGGTAGGGGGTAAAAATATTTATAACCGTTCCGCTTGCGTGTCGTAAGCAGAGACTAAAGGGGAGAAGCGAGATGGCTGGCTTTCGCTGCCTCTTTGATTTCATCGCTTTAGAACTGCGAAATGAGAAGGGAAGAGAAGCCTGACCGTTCCTAATCCAATTGTCGTGGCTGCAAAATGAGCACGGTTGCAGTGCGGATGATGTTAAAAGGAGCGAGGTGAGACATTTGTGAAGAGGAAGTTTGATGTGTGTGCTATGAGTGAGACGAAGTTGAAAGGTAGGGGCGAACGTGGGTTTGGTGTGACAAGTGGGAGGAAGTCGGGCGTGGAGGGAAATTGGGCACGAGAAGGTCTGATGTTGTTTGTGAGTGATTGGCCGACCTATATCGTGTCGAGTTGTTAGAAATCGCCTTTTAGATTGATATGGGTGAATGTCAAGTGAGGTATTGAAAGATGGACGTTAGTGAGCGCTTGCGGACCAGGTAACGAATGGAGTGAGGAAGAGAGTGACCATATTTGGATTAGTCTGAGTGAGCGTATTGAGAGTGTTAGTGGTCACTACAACGTGGTGGTACTGGGGGACCTAAAAGCAACAGTTGGAGGTATTGCGTTACCGGTAGAAATAACTGTGGAGAAAACCTGATAGGTTTGTGCAGAGAGCGGGAGCTGCTGATGTGAAACAGTTTATTCAATAATCGAGATGTCTACAGGAACACATGGGTAAATATGGCCCATGACACAGTGGTGGAAAGAGCGCTAGTGAATTTTGGATGAATTTTGAGAAAAGTATCTGCATGGCTTTTGGAGGTGCGGGGTTTGAGAGCATAGGTTGGAGGAATGTCGGAGAGTAGAGCAAGGGGGCAGAGGAAGAGAAGTATTGTAGGAAGCAGAGAGGTAGTGAAGGTGAGTGAATTGGTTAAGCGATAATAGAACGAAAGGATGTTCGGGAAAGAGTTGAAGGTGTGATGAAGAGGGAGACTGGTATGGAGGAGGTGATGAAAGATGTAAACGGTCGGTTGTTGTCGGAGAGTGGTGATGTACGGAAGAGGTGGGCCGAGTATTTTGAGAAGTTGTGAGTACAGAGGATGCCAGTGAGGCTAACGTTGTTGCTGTGGGTGGTGGTGCACGGATGCCCGCTCTGGGAAGAAATATTGAGTTGCGACTGTGTGCCTGAGTGGGGTTGGTGAAGTAACCAAACCTTTATTTTTGTGTTTGGTGCAATGTCAAGTTTGTGGCGCAGTTCTTGCATCGTTCCTCTTTGTGAAGGTAAAAGAGCTAAGCAGTAATGCAGCATCTCAAGACGGATTAGTGCTTGATGGATAAGTTGCACTTCATGGAGCAGATAGAAATCATAATATATATTAGTGGTGCAATTATAAAAGGATTCTTTCAAGTAAGAAACCCAAGGACCATGGGCTGCATAATCAAACTCTTGTAGAAACTCTTGAAGTTTCACGATTGAATTCAACCAAGACGTTCCATTGTCTTTACTTGAGATTCGGTTCTCAGCCTACTACTTATGATTAAATTATTTACTTGAATACTAGGCTCTCAGAAACAAATGTATAATGCGTTTTTGTCATTTAGATTTGTTTTATTTAGCATCAGATTGCCGTGGCCGGATGGTTAGCGAGACCGACTGCAGTGCCAGCCTCTGGTACTGCATGTCGCGAGTTTGAGCCTCGGCATGGATACTGCCGTCTTCTGGCGGGGAGACTGGGCACCTCCCCACTCTGTGTCAGCCTAACTTAGGTGCCATCCTTATAAGTGGGAAATGACTGTATGTCTATACATTCATACATCATATCCTTAAACCAATTATAATTATTTTCATATGTAGGATGGGATAATGGGAAGATGGATATAAGAGAACCTGTTTTTCATGATCGACTCTTAGGAGAGGGTCCAACGATGGACCTTATTATTATTTTCGCGTTAGTTTTCAACCTCCATGTATTGTACGTGTTGCGATATGCATGTACATATGGATGCTCCTTACAAAAGTGAGGTTGTATACATCGAACTATGAAAATATTTGTAGTTGATAGTACCAGCATTTCCTCCTCAAGGCTTTCTTGTCGGGTATCATAGACCTATATGTTTCGTGCTCCACGACGTAATTACCGATCTTTCGCATCATGGGTTTTATGTTACACCACTGTTTCGTTCTCCACGACATAATTACCGATGTTAAGCATCATGGGTTTTATCTTACACCACTATGTTTCGTTCTCCACGATGTAATTACCGATGTTTCACATCATGGGTTTTATCTTACACCGATATGTTTCGTTCTCCTCGACGTAATTACCGATGTTTTGCATCATGGGTTTTATCTCACATCACTATGTTTCGTTCTCCACGATGTAATTACCGATGTTTCGCATCATGGGTTTTATCTTACTCCACTATGTTTCGTTCTCCACGATGTAATTAGCGATGTTCCGCATCATGGGTTTTATCTTACACCACTATGTTTCGTTCTCCACGATGTAATTACCGATGTTTCGCATCATGTGTTTTATCTTACACCACTATGTTTCGTTCTCCACGATGTAATTACCGATGTTTCGCATCATGGGTTTTATCTCACACCATTATGTTTCGTTCTCCACGACGTAATTACCGATGTTTCACATCATGGGTTTTATCTTACACCACTATGTTTCGTTCTCCGCGATGTAATTATCGATGTTTCGCATCAAGGGTTTTATCTTACACCACTATGTTTCGTTCTACGTGATGTAATTAGCGATATTTCACATCATGGGTTTTATCTTACACCACTATGTTTCGTTCTCCACGATGTAATTACCGATGTTTCGCATCGTGGGTTTTATCTTACACCACTATGTTTCGTTCTCCACGACGTAATTACCGATGTATCGCATCAGGGGTTTTATCTCACACCACTATGTTTCGTTCTCCACGATGTAATTACCGATGTTTCGCATCATGGGTTTTATCTTACACCACTATGGTTCGTTCTACACGATGTAATTAGCGATGTTTCGCATCATGGGTTTTATCATATACCACTATGTTTCATTCTCCACGATGTAATTACCGATGTTTCGCATCATGTGTTTTATCCTACACCACTATGTTTCGTTCTCCACGATGTAGTTACCGATGTTTCGCATCATGGGTTTTATCTCACACCACTATGTTTCGTTCTCCTAAATGTAATTACCGATGTTTCGCATCATAGGTTTTATCTTACACCACTATGTTTCGTTCTCCACGACGTAATTACCGACGTTTCAAATCATGGTTTTATCTCATACCACTATGTTTCGTTCTCCACGAAGTAATAACCGATGTTTCGCATCATGGGTTTTATCTCATACCACTATGTTTCGTTCTCCGCGATGTAATTACCGATGTTTCGCATCATGGGTTTTATCTTACCCCACTATGTTTCGTTTTCCACGATGTAATTACCGATGTTTTGCATCATGGGTTTTATCTTAGCCCACTATGTTTCGTTCTCCACGATGTAATTACCGATGTATCGCCTCATGGGTTTTATATTACACCACTATGTTTCGTTCTCCACGATGTAATTACCGATGTTTCACATCATGGGTTTTATTTTACACCGGTATGTTTCGTTCTACACGATGTAATTAGCGATGTTTCGCATCATGGGTTTTATCTTACACCACTATGTTTCGTTCTCCACGATGTAATTACCGATGTTTCGCATCATGGGTTTTATCTTACACCACTATGTTTCGTTTTCCATGGTGTAATAACCGATGTTTCGAATCATGGATTTTATCTCACACCACTATGTTTCGTTCTCCTAAATGTAATTACCGATGTTTCGCATCATGGGTTTTATCATACACCACTATGTTCCGTTCTTCACGACGTAATAACCGATGTTTCGCATCATGGGTTTTATCTCACACCACTATGTTTCGTTCTCCACGACGTTATTACCGATGTTTCGCATCATGGGTTTCATTTCACACCACGATGTTTCGTTCTCCACGATGTAATTACCGATGTTTCGCATCATGGAATTTATCTTACACCACTATGTTTCGCTCTCCACGATGTTATTACCGATGTTTCGTATCATGGGTTTTATATCACACCACTATGTTTCGTTCTCCACGATGTAATTACCGATGTTTCGCATCGTGGGTTTTATCTTACACCGCTAGGTTTCGTTCTACACGATGTTTTTAGCGATGTTTCGCATCATGGGTTTTATCCTACACCACTATGTTCCGTTCTCCACGATATAATTACCTATGTTTCGCATCATGGGTTTTATCTCACACCACTATGTTTCGTTCTCCACGATGTGATTACCGATGTTTCGCATCATGGGTTTTATCTCACACCACTATGTTTCGTTCTCCAAATGTAATTACCGATGTTTCGCATCATGGGTTTTATCGTACACCAATATGTTTCGTCTCCACGACATAATAACCGATGTTTCGCATCATGGGTTTTATCTCACACCACTATGTTTCGTTCTCCACGATGTAATTACCGATGTTTCGCATCATGGGTTTTATCTTACACCACTATGTTTCGTTCTCCACGACGTAATTACCGATGTTTCGCATCATGAGTTTTATCGCACACCTCTATGTTTCATTCTCCATGATGTAATCACCGATGTTTCTCATCATGGGTTTTATCGCACACCACTATGTTTCGTTCTCCACGCCGTAATTACCGATGTTTCGCATCATGGGTTTTATCTCACACCGCTATGTTTCGTTCTCCACGATGTAATTACCGATGTTTCGCATCATGAGTTTTATCTTTCACCACTATGTTTCGTTCTCCACGACGTAATTACCGATGTTTCGTATCATGGGTTTTGTCTTACACCACTATGTTTCGTTCTCAACGATGTAGCTAATTACCAATGTTTCGCATCATGGGTTTCATCTTACACCACTATGTTTCGTTCTCCACGACATAATTACCGATGTTTCGCATCATGGGTTTTATCTCACACCACTATGTTTCGTTCTCCACGAAGTAATAACCGATGTTTCGCATCATGGGTTTTATCGTACACCACTATGTTTCGTTCTCCACGGTATAATTATCGATGTTTCGCATCATGGGTTTCATCTTACACTACTATGTTTCGTTCTCCACGATGTAATTACCGATGTTTCGTAACATGGGTTTTATCTTACACCACTATGTTTCGTTCTCCACGATGTAATTATCGATGTTTCGCATCATGGGTTTTATCTTACACCACTATGTTTCGTTCTCCACGATGTAATTACCGATGTTTCGCCTCATAGGTTTTATCTCACACCACTATGTTTCGTTCTCCACGATGTCATTACCGATGTTTCGCCTCATAGGTTTTATCGCACACCACTATGTTTCGTTCTCCACGATGTCATTACCGATGTTTCGCATCATGGGTTTTATCTTATCCCACTCTGTTTCGTTCTCCACGATGTAATTACCGATGTTTCGCATCATGGGTTATCTGTAGCGTATCTAGAATTAACGTGGAGTTGAATTTGTAGTACAGGTTGAATATGCGAGAGTACAGTTACAATTATTCAGTATATACATAATACCTAAACGCAATTGTTACAAACCAAGATGGAAATATTGTACACCGCATTTTTAATAAACGATATTTGTCATCCAACTACCCTTGATTCAAGCAACATGCAAAATATTACAACTGATTTAGCAAATGCTTATACGGAATCTGGGAGCCTATAAATGGACCAGATCGCCTTCCATCTTGCCTAGACAAGGAGTTCCTTATAAGGTATCGACACTTATCTTCCATCAGCTGCAGTCACTGCAACAAACTCCATTCAAGGGAGTTGATCCCATAACGTAAATTGCAATTTTCCGCTCCGTTGACTGGATGCAGAGCTAGTGTTGTTAGAACCCTCACATATAAGGCATCTGTTTTCTGATGCATGTGCTCCTTAGGGCATCAGTTGATGATCGGCCCCACCACTGATCTTGGTCTGTATTTGAAAGGCCTCCTTGACACTTGACTTGCGCTGTGCGGGTCTAATCGCTTCACTATTGGTAGGACGCTGCGTTGGGACGTCTCATGGAGGCTGACGCCGTTAGGGTCCTTCCACCACCTTCCAGCAGCACCGAAACAGGGACAAGGGCACTGAGACGGATGGTGGCCTCAGCCAGCACTTAAGCAGAGACTAGGCCAGTGAGACGGATGGTGGCCTCAGCCAGCACTAAAGCAGATGAGACCAGTGAGATGGATGGTGGCCTTAACCAGCACTAAAGCAGAGACTAGGCCAGTGAGATGGATGGTGGCCTCAGTTAGCACTAAAGCAGAGACTAGATCAGTGAGACGGATGGTGGCCTCAGCCAGCGCTAAAGCAGAGACTAGGCCAGTGAGATGGATGGTGGCCTCGACCAGCACTAAAACAGAGACTAGGCCAGTGAGATGGATGGTGGTCTCAGCCAGCACTAAAGCAGAGACTAGGCCAGCGAGACGGATGGTGGCCTCAGCCAGCACTAAAGCAGAGACTCGGCCAGCGAGACGGTTGGTGGCCTCAATCAGCACTAAATCAGAGACTAGGCCAGTGAGACGGATGGTGGCCTCAGTTAGCACTAAAGCAGAGACTAGACCAGTGAGACAGATGGTGGCCTCAGCCAGCACTAAAGCAGAGACAAGGCCAGTGAGATGGATGGTGGCCTGAACCAGCACTATAGCAGAGACTCGGCCAGTGAGATGGATGGTGGCCTCAGCCAGCAACAGGCAGAGATACAGGCTCTGAGACGGTTGGCGGTCTCAGCCATCACCAGAACGAGGAAACGGTCTCTGATCCGGATGGTGTCTTCAGTCATCACTCAAGCAGGGAAACGATCAGTGATGGCCTTAGCCAGTACCAAGGTAGGGACCCGGGAACAGAGACGGCCTCAGCCAACACAAAGAAAGGGACACGGACACTGAGACGGTTAGTGGCCTCAGCCAGTACTAAGATAGGACACGGGAACAGAGACGGCCTCAGCCAACACAAAGAAAGGGACACGGACACTGAGACGGTTAGTGGCCTCAGCCAGTACTAAGATAGGACACGGGAACAGAGACGGATTCAGCCAACACAAAGAAAGGGACACGGACACTGAGGCGGTTAGTCACCTCAGCCAGTACTAAGATAGGACACGGGAATAGAGACAGATTCAGCCAACACAAAGAAAGGAACACGGGCACTGAGACGGTTAATGGCCTCAGCCAGTACCAAGGTAGGGGTTCGGGAACAGAGACGGATTCAGCCAACACAAAGAAAGAGACACGTGCACTGAGACGATTAATGGCCTCAGCCAGTACCAAGGAGGGGCACTTTGCTCTGAGATGGATGGCGGCCTCAGCCAGCTGCATGGCAAGAACACGGCCACGAAGACGGATGGTGGTCGCCAGCTAATGCACCTCGATTAAGTTCAATCAAACTTAACGACGAGACAACAAGTTATTGATAACTTCGGGCTGTGTCTTTAGAGCGGAGCAGCCAAATATAGTCCACGAGATCTTGGCCTCCTTCATCCATCACTTGGAGTCTTGCTTGGTTGGCACTGGAGCGCCGTCTGCTTCAAACACAAGCGCTCAGGCACAGGCTGGCAGACTATTTTAGTACAAATGGGAGTTGGAAAACGTCTGAGTAAAAGACATTGCCAACTATTAGTAGAAATAAATTCAAACTATAAAAAAATATGAAAATAATTTTGTAATAATGTCGTTCATATGAATGACTCACTGCCGTAACCCGTAGTGAGGAAATGGCAACTGAACTGACAAAGATTCTTTATTTTTTTTTCTGCAATATATTAAGTCAAAAAAAAATAGCGGTGTGCTTAGGAAGTAGCCTCTGACGAAGTTCTCTTTGTTTAAATTCCCATGAGTCTTACATTCTAAACATAAAATGTTTGTTAAACAACTAAATGTATTCATTAGCATAATATGATGTTGTGTAACTTGTTATGACCTCTGATCAATATATCAAGCGTTAAAAAACGTTGCAAGCATTTCAACTGATGACCTCGTCGCAGACGGGAGCCTTGATCCAGTATGCAGAAGCTATCATTTCGATACATAATGAAGATCATGATGTGTCAAATGAGTAAGATACATAATGAAGATCATGATGTGTCAAAGGAGTAAGATACATAATGAAGATCATGATGTGTCAAAGGAGTAAGATACATAATGAAGATCATGATGTGTCAAAGGAGTAAGATACATAATGAAGATCATGAAGATCGATACATAATGAAGATCATAATGAAGATCATGGCGATCGATACATAATGAAGATCATAATGAAGATCATGGCGATCGATACATAATGAAGATCATAATGAAGATCATGAAGATCGATACATAATGAAGATCATAATGAAGATCATGAAGATCGATACATAATGAAGATCATAATGAAGATCATGAAGATCGATACATAATGAAGATTTTAATGAGTCAAAAGGTATATGATATCAATTGACCGACACGCCAAGAGTTAATTCGGCAAATAACATTCAAACACATATACCAAGTGGCAGACATGGAGAAGAAGTTATGTAACCTGGTGTCGGAGTTGGTATGATGTGCGAGAGGTGCGAGAGGAGAAAAGTTGGGTAGGGTGTGCGAGAGGTGCGAGAGGAGGGAGTTGGGTAGGGTGTGCGAGAGGTGTGAGAGGAGGGAGTTGGGTAGGGTGTGCGAGAGGTGCGAGAGGAGAAAAGTTGGGTAGGGTGTGCGAGAGGTGCGAGAGGAGAAAAGTTGGGTAGGGTGTGCGTGAACTGCGAGAGGAGGGAGTTGGGTAGGGTGTGCGAGAGGTGCGAGAGGAGAAAAGTTGGGTAGGGTGTGCGTGAACTGCGAGAAGAGGGAGTTGGGTAGGGTGTGCGAGAGGTGCGAGAGGAGGGAGTTGGGTAGGGTGTGCGAGAGG
>SDVV010013570.1:0-15066 GCA_016164225.1 Gammarus roeselii | reverse complement strand
GCTTAGGGGCAGCGACTTCAATTAATGTTGTTGTGCGTCTTTCAACACCCAGTAGCTTAGGGGCAGCGACTTCAATTAATGTTGTTGTGCGTCTTTCAACACCCAGTAGCTTAGGGGCAGCGACTTCAATTAATGTTGTTGTGCGTCTTTCAGCACCCAGTAGCTCTGGGGCAGCGACTTCAATTAATGTTGTTGTGCGTCTTTCAACACCCAGTAGCTCTGGGGCAGCGACTTCAAGTCAGACGTGACACTCTGACAGCTTTCTTTTCTCTCCTGAATTACCTCTCGCAACTGCACACTTGTAATGCACACTCTTGAAGTGCTCATTTTGTCAGCACCAGAGATGGGGAGTGCTTCGTGAATGACCATTCATCAAACGACGAAATATGCAGTGTTAGGGCATTCGCACACGACATGCATTAAAGTAAGCAGTGAAATGCACAGTTATTGTTCTGAGTAACTCCCGCAACCCACACAAAATAGACCAATCGTGATATGCAAGGGTTCTCTACGCATTTGATGTTTTGTTAACATTACGTGTCATGCGGATGGACGTCAACGTTACGTGTCAAGCGAATGGACGTCAACGTTGCGTGTCAAGCGAATGGACGTCAACGTTACGTGTCATGCGGATGGACGTCAACGTTACGTGTCAAGCGAATGGACGTCAACGTTGCGTGTCAAGCGATTGGACGTCAACGTTACGTGTCATGCGGATGGACGTCAACGTTACGTGTCATGCGGATGGACGTCAACGTTACGTGTCATGCGGATGGACGTCAACGTTACGTGTCAAGCGAATGGACGTCAACGCTACGTGTCATGCGGATGGACGTCAACGTTACGTGCCATGCGGATGAACGTCAACGTTACGTGTCATGCGGATGGACGTCTACGTTACGTGTCATGCGGATGGACGTCTACATTACGTGTCATGCGGATGGACGACAACGATATCCTTAAAATGTAAATATAAAAAGTGAGAGAGATAAAAATTACCATGCAATCAACACAGTCTAAATGCTGAATAACAATGAGGAGAAGAAGGCAATGCCAAGGTGAGTACGCCAATCAATGTAAATGATGACGAATCAAGTTATTCACTTATGCTTTAAAATAGTATATTAATAAAATGATGACCGTACTCACGTTCTTGTGGTTTTCATCATTATTTAAGATATGTATTTATGTACATGTCTGTTGTCATATCCAGTACACAACGTTATTTTATTGGATACATAACGTGTCTTTGCAATAGTGACGACGAACTAGCCCCCATAAGTGATGATACCCTCCTCTTGCGACTCCACATCTTCAACAACTGCTGCATTTACATGTCGCCTGTCTCGAATGATTTGGTGAAGATTTTTAACATTTTGTGTTGAATTAAAAAATAATCATCAGGTGGAATACAGTACACACATCATACCGTGGCGGGATACAGTTTACACATCGTACAGTGGCGGAATGCAGTACACACATCATACAGTGGCGGGATACAGTTAATACATTATAGCGTGGCGGGATACAGTTAACACATCATACCGTGGCGGGACACAGTTAACACATCATACCGTGGCGGATCACAGTTAACACATCATACCGTGGCGGGATACAGTTAACACATCATACCGGGGCGAGATACAGGATATAAGGATTTAAAAATTTAGAATGTATTTAAGTATAATGACACGTTGACCAAATAACAGAAATATCAGAATACACTGATGATACGTACCAAGTTTTTGTCAGCGTGAGCTGTTCTGAAGACAACATTTGCTACTTAGGTGAATTCAATATTAACTTATAACTAGGGTTGAGGAGGAAGGACCGACCGATGAACATTGTTGGAGGACAATCTCAACTTTCCACTTTCAATATGTGAAGACAGATGCAAGCATTACATTGGACCATTAGTTTCAAGAAAAATAAGCAGAGTAAGTCGGATCACCGACCTTTACTTTATCGCGACACTGAACTGTTTCAACTGACATTTACTAAGAAGCTTGAGATCAGAAAATGACCGACATGTTTTTTTTATTACGTTACTCACACATTGTTTGGCGTACGATGACACCAATATGAAACTAACTGCATATTAACATATGCACTCTCTTTACTTCCATCCCCAACGTCCTGCAGCTCATTACACTCATCGGTGCACCAAGCACTTTACACCCCTCCTTCACTCGCGACTCCACCTCAGTTTCCATTAGTTCAGTATTCTCCACATGTGAGCCCAGATACTTTTAAAACACTGATTTTTTTTCTAACAACTCTCCATTAAGGAGGACACTAATTCTGCTCGCATCAACAGTCCTCGAGCTTCTCATTACTATACTCCTACCCAAGTTCACTCGAAGCCTCCTTCTCTCACACACTCTACCGAACTCGGACACCAGCCTGCATAGCTTCTCCTCTGAATCCGCCACCAGAGCCGTATCATCCGGAAACAGCAACTGGCTCAACTGCCAACTCTGCCCATTCGCTTCCAACAGCTCCAAGCCACGACCCAGCACACTTGCCTTTAACCTCCTTGACCACTCCATCCATGTAGAGATTGAGCAGGCAGTGAGACATCACGCAGTCTGTCTCAGACCCACTTTCACTATGAACCAATCACTCACCTCGCTTCCCACTCTGACACATGCTCGGCTGCCAACATATAAACTCTGCACCGCTTGCAATAGATTTTCGCTCACTCCATACAAACGCAACACTCTCCACAACGCTTCCCTGTCAATCCTGTCTCATGCCTTTTCCAAATCCATCAAATCCCAGAACACATTTTTTCTCTTTGCACGGTACTCTTCACAGACCTGTCTCAATGCAATAATCTGATCGGAACACTCTCTTTAGCTCCTAAAGCCACACTGTTCCTCTTCAATTGCGCAATCCATACATTCTCTACTCCTTTTGATCAGCACTCTCCCATATAACTTTCCGACAACACATAACAAACTGATATATCTTGAGTTGCAGCATTCATTTTTATCTGCTTCGCTTTTATACAGTGGGACAATGCAGGCACTGCGCGACTCAATCGGTAATACGCCCGTCACAAACTTATGTTCAATAGCCTCACCAACTATTCGACAATAATTATTCCACCCTTTTTCAGGCACTCAGTCGTAACGCAATTCAAACCAGGGGCTTTTCCTGCTTCCATCACCTCCACCGCCTCCTGCACCTCTTCGTTAATGATGTCCACAGTAAGTCTCTTCCCAAAAACCGGCATCCGCACATCATAACCCGCAGCATCAATGTCAGCCTCTCTGTCATCTTCGACATTCAACAACTTGTCAATATACTCGGCCCACCTTTTCCGTACACCGGCACTTTTCTTCAACAACTGGCCGTTTTCATCGTTCACCAAGATCAAACACAGGATTATTTCTAAGGAAAAAAATCGTTATCAAAGTAAGTTAAATGATTAAAAGCGTTGTAGACGAACACCGCAGTAGAAAAGTTAATGATGTGACACAGTGGGAGAATATTCCATTGACAAAAGAGAGGCAACGCGTGGTCACGTCTGATAGCATGTGATAGTGTTCTGATGCCACACTTTTGATTCAGAACGATTAGTCTTAAGTTTGTTTTGTAAGTAGAAGCATTCACGTTCACACAATCCGTCAGAATGGGATGAATAAGGCTATGCTACAAAAGACTTTTAGCAGGAGTCGTAAGTCAATTTCTTATTTTGTGTTAGATTTCACACGATTTGAATAATTTCTCGGCAACAAATGAAACCTGATCTTTCCAGTTGAGTCTTTGATCTACTATTATACCGAAAAACTTTGTTTCCTGCTACATATGTCACAGTTGACCGTGCAATTCGACTTGTGTGTTAGGAATGGGTATTATCCTCCAGGAAAATATAATTGCCGGCGTCTTGTCGACATTTAGCGTCAGCTTGATGGATGTGAACCAGTTTGAAATATGAACCAATTGATTATTCATATTAGTTTTAGTATAATTGATAATTTTCCCGGTCGAATAAACTGTAGTATCATCCGCAAAAAGTACATAAGATAACCTGTTGCTAGTGTTTACAATGTCATTAATATTTATAAGGAGGAGCAAAGGCCCAAGGATCGACCCCTGTGGTACTCCTGTATTTAACGTACTGACAAATGATGATTGTTTATTCCAACTCACTAGGTGTTTTCCATCAAGAAAATAACTTTTCATCCAGCACTTATCAATGGAACTAACTCCATATTGCTGTAATGCTGGAAACAACGTCTCCAGCAAATTTGAATAGAGCAAGCTCTGTATTCCTGAAGGCCTAAAAGCCAAATTGATTATGGCTAAGTAGGTAATTTGAGACAAAATGAGTATATAGTCTAACATAAAACACTTTTTCATAAAATTCGCTTAGGACGGGCAGGGCTGAATTGGGCGATCATTTTTATGTCTGATTTGCTTTTATTTGTACACATTGGACTAATTTTACCGGTTCTGAGTGTATCAGGAAAATTTCCTTGCACGAGAGACTTATTGACAAGTTGGATCCAAGGAGCTACAATAGTCACAGATATAGCTTTGATTACATTGGTTGGGATGTTATCCCAGCCAGTGCTGCAACTATTTTTTAAATCATTAATGATTGCTTTAACTTCGTTTGGGTCGGTAGGGTGGAAGATTTGCTGCTCAGGAATTGCATTCTCTAGATAATGTTCATAAGGGATGTTGCTGCAAGATTTGTTTTGATTTAAGCCTCATTTCCTCCGGAGCCTTAACGTGAGTCATAATAGACTCTCCCGTACGGCTCCACGATCATGGATTCCAGTAGGCTCGCATGCCTCAGCGTGAGAGAGAAATAACGTTGTCAAAGTTTGAACATTTTGGAAATGTTGGTCGTGTCAGACGAACGCTGGTGCGAACAAGAAAAATGGGGTCGCACAGGTAGCTTTGTCGAGATTAGTAAAAAATTTACGGCTACACGGACAAAATCAGCTCCGACATCAACTGAACACAATGTTTACAGCTACGCGGTCTAGTTCAGTTTCAGTACAATTTACTTATTCAGGCAAGATGAAGACTCAGACGAAACGAAGTGAATCCCCGCCTTCAATCCCTCAGGACCTCATGAGTAATATGTACACACGCCAGAGCGCACAGATAGTATCGTCGAAATTGGTACAAGGTTTACGGCTACACGGATCAGATCAACTTCAACGCGAGCTAGCACGGACCGAAAAACAGGCCAGGAACTCTCGCACATGTACACTAGCATTACTTGATTAAATTGTTAATCGTGAGGAGAAAAGAAAGGGCAGGTTCATCATGGGCTGAAAAACTGCACAGATTATTGAAATCAAACTTATTATTTGGGGGGATAGGGTGGGGGGGCAGAGGTCCCTCGGGTCCCATATGAGCCCGATGGATCCTGGAGAGTAACCCAAGTTCCCCGGTTCCCGAGCTCCCCGGGTCCCTTGTCTCAGCTTATATCGAATCATTTCGGGCAGTCTAGGCTAGTCGCACCCAAATAGACTTGTCTCGACATGTTTCGACTGATCTCGACGACCTCGACCAGCCTCGACGCGGCACTTCCCTTCTGCGTCAGCAATGCTTTGGACCGTAATAACTAATTTTCCTACTCATGCAGTCCACAGATATACATTCCTCTGTGTATGAGTTTTATAGCGGGGGAGGGGGAAGCAGAGGGTCCAGGATTTAGAGAGGCCTCAAGAGGATCCACCAGTTTCTCAAGAAGGTTCCAAAGTGCATCAAGGGTGTCCCAAAGGGCCCCAGAAGGGTCCATATGAGTCCCCCCAAATCCTCCTGGTCTTCCAAGTCCCCCGGGTTTCCGAAACCCAGGGTCCCCAAAGTTCTGCGATTCCTACGAGTACCCTTCATTCCCTGGGTCACCTAGGCTCAACTAACCTCGATAGATAATAATAAACAATGCGAAATTTATCACTATGAAAGAAGGGCAGAGCTAAATAATTGAGCCCGAGAAAGAAGAAATAAATAAATACTAAAATGAAGTGTTACTGACCTAAAAAATGAATAATCATCTATTCACCCCAATGTTGTTGCTAATAATTGATTCACTTAGAGTATTAGGAATACTAATGAAGTAATTATTGAAAGCATTTAAAATAGTTTGAGGATCGGTGATGACTTCATCATCAATAATAATTGAATCCGAATTACAGTACTCTGTTCATTTATTCCTAGGAGGCGACTTTTTTTGAGAGGTCTATCAAATTTTGGATATAGTTTTAACGGGCAATATTGGTCAGTTTTGTGAACGCGTTTTTGTTTTGTTTGAATTCATCTCAACTATTGATGGGATGTTTTTTGTATCTACGGTACAGTCTGTCTTCACTTTTTGTGAGGCAAGTAAACCAGGCGTCATCCACGGATTCTTAGCATATTTGTAGCCGAGCTCTTTAGTTGAAAGCAGGAAATTCACCTCGAACATTTCAATTTATAGCCAATGAGCCTGTTTAAAAAGCATCATTTCAGTTTACTTTGGAAGTATCTCATTGAAGTCGTGAGCCCCCAGTGCCTCTTCAAAGCTTTGAATATTACGGTCGTTATATTCGAGATAGGTAAATATAGTCGGATTACGGGGTTCGTGAGAATTCGGTTTTGAATGAAAATTGGGTAATGGTAGGTGACATCGGAAATGATCACAGCTACACGAGTTACGCTATTAACATCGTTGGTGAAAATGTTATCTATTGAAGTTGCGGATCCAGCAGCTGTACGCGTTGGTTCAGCAATTAAAGGGTAAAAACCACGGAAAATGAAATTATTTGATTTGATTTCATTTGAGCCTCATTTCCACCAGAGCCTCAACGTGAGTCATAATAGGCTCCCCCGTAGGGCTCGATGATTATTGATTCCAGTAGGCTCGCACGCCTAAGTGCGCGAGGAATAAACGCAACAACGCTTGCAACGTTAGAAAAGAGGTGAAAAATTTAGCAGTGTCAGACGCACGCTAGTACGCAAAAGAAAAAACGCTTACTCGAAACGGACCTCCGCTTCCAATCCTTTAGAACATTAAGTGTGATATGTTTGCACCCTAGTGCGTAGAGGTAGCATCTTCGAGATTAGAACAAGATCAGTGGCTACACGGGCAATACGATCTATGGTACTGAAGCAGATTTACGTTGAAATCACCCATAATATACACTTTTTTATGGGTTACGTCAATGCCACTGATAATTTCATTCATCTCCAGTGAGAAAATTTCTACCTATATTTCAGGGGCTCTACGGTAAACCATAACTATTGTTGTATCTTCATTCTCACAATAAATATCTACAAAAATCGTCTCCATTCCTGGCCTAATGAAAGAGTTCAGGTCTCGGTACAACAGTTAGCTTGTTATTTATAGATATGCAAACGCCTCCCTTATTACTCTTATTATTGTTTGTATACAAATTGTAACCTGATAAATAACATAAATCATGTAATTCATTTGTCAATTTGGTTTCACAGGGCCATAGCACAGTAGGTGCAAAATGGTCTGTTATGTGCAGAATAGGTGCAAATGGTCTGTTTTCAATTTCGTGCATAGCACGAATAAAAATATCAATATTGTTTACTTGTTCCTCCATTTACAGTTTTGAGCTGTTAATAGAGAAGTTAGGGGGTCGTTTGTTTATTTACAAATATGTTGCATTTAATTTTTGTTACAATCACTTTCTGACAAGAAAAATAAAATGTTGTAGAACACGCACCAATTTACAATATTTGATGACACATAAGCAAGAATGTCGGAAGAGAGAAAGTTATTTATTACTTTTTTAGCAGTCATATTCAAGTAAGGGAAAACTGAGATGCCAAACCGTATGCTATTTCTTGTGCAATTACAACAAGTCGAGCTTGAAACTCAATGCTAGAGTTGATTGATGGGAGGATATTTTAGATTTAAAAGATTAAAATTAACCGATGATTGCTTGCCACGAACGAAAAATTGTTTAATTACCCTCAATACAGTCATTACTAATAGATGCTTTAGGCGGAAAGAAGCTGCTCGGGACTGAATTAGTCCTATCTCCTCTTCTCCATACTCGTGTGTTCTGATGCTTATACGAGTACTGCGTGTGTGTTTATTGACCAATTCATTTGTACAACAACCTCTCGGGACGGCGATGGTCGCTCCGAGAGGTTGTCACACTTGTCCCCTTCTCCACTGTCGACTGTTGTGGACTGTGGCAGCCGGCTGTCGGAGTGACATACATCACCACTGGCCCATTTCCCTGTGGCTGAGTTGTCTCCGCTGCTCATCGGTTGGTTACCCAACTCAGGAGGTACCTCCGCCACTGCGGCTGCCGACGTGTTGACTTGGTGGTCTACTTGTTGATGTTGTTGGTCCATTTGTTCAGAATTTGTCGGCAGTTTTTGATTACTGAAGTTCGGATGCTGGTTGGTGAGTTGTCGAACAGGAGACTGATGTTTAGGATGCGGATTGCTTGCATTGTTTGTAGCGTTGTCATTTTAGTTGTTGCAAATATTGATATTCTGTGTGTTCTTGTTCAGGCCAGCATTCTGGTTGCGTTTAGAACTCTAGTCCTGATGTTGAAGGGCTAGAAAATCCACACTTGACTGTAACTTTATTTGATTTTGTGGATGAAGTTGACTAGAACTTGGTTAATGCTGTTGAGGTATTTTTCGTCCCTTATATTTAAGTTTACGACTCTTAAAATGTAACGTCTGATATTGAGTTTTCAGCTTCCTAAACTCATCCATTTGTCTCTGTCTTTCAAGGGAGGTGTTATGACAAAACATAATCCTGGAAGTAAATCATTTCTTGCTCAGATTTGAGTTTGTGGGCTGATCTCCGAATGTTTTTTCGAACCTGTTCTGAGTTCAATGTCGCAATAAGGGGGCGGGACCGTATGGGACCGGACCCTCTGGTTGTGTGACGCCGCTCACCAACGCGGAAAGCGTTGATGGAGCTGCACTGTGCACCAGTGTGCTTGATAACTTTGTCTACATCAACTCGCAAATGCTCAACATTTTCACCATCACTTTCTGCAAGGTTAAATATCCTGATGTTTTTGCAGCGAATTTTGTTGTCGAGTATATCAACTCGATTCTGTGTTACAGCACAGTCTTCTTCAATGCTCTGGAATCGCGTCATTACATTTAATTGTGATACACGGAATTTTTCGAACTCGGCAATCCGTCCGTATTGCTTCAGCATTCTTTTTTGCAAGTCAGTGATAGTGCTTTCACTTATTGCAAGGCGATGAAGACAGTTTGTAAGCAAATATTCCTTATGAGCATTGTTATTGCTACTGGATATTTTTCTGGACTTGGTCATGACTACATTCACTGTGACTATTAATGTGACAAAGGAGGGGAGCTGTATAGAGTTTGGGTAAGGCTTGGAACGTGGGCTTAATGAGTCAAGGAGCACAAAAGGATCTCTGCGGTTACCTCGCTTCCCGTCTGTAGAGGGTTAGCCAGGCAGAGCCTAGCAGCTAACTTTTCACCATTACACTGATGGAATAAAATGAGCCTTTTTGTCTATCACAAACATATTAACACTGTGTTGTAGATATGGCACTCACTTCGTTTTACCGGTGGGCTTAGCAGAATTTTTAAAACAGCTTATCGAACATTTGCCGTGTATAATGTTTAGCATAGCGAATGAAGTGCGCTCCTCTATTTTTATATCAAGCCGAGGAGGAACAAGCTACACAACCTACCCCACGACTGCCAGTCGAAGACAGTAAGATATGTGACCTTGATGAACATAATTGCCTAAGACTAATTCATTTTTTTATTGCGTCTTTTATACAGCTTAGGAAGTAATCTCATGAATGTTGTGCGCTACGTAACAACCGCAGAGATCATTTGGAAAAATGCTATTTTTTTCATGAGAAAACGATGAAATCCGTTGCATAGCTTAAAAAATAAAGGTAATTTAGTACGCAGTATATTTTGAGCGTTCCAAACGACCCTGGCTTAGGTCTAATTCAAAACATGGAAAAGAAACGAACGTCGAAAATATTCTGCAAAACATTAAAGTTCTTTAAGATTGAGGGGTTCGTCGTCATCGGAGTTCTGACGGAAATTAATTAGATTAAGGGGTTCATCTCCACCGGAGATGAACCCATTAATCTGATTTAATCCAATCACGTCAATAATCTTACCTTTACATACCTTATTCGTTACCCTTATCCTTGCAGCCGGGAGTAAAATCGTGCTACCGTAACTCCTGCTTGTTGTAAAAGGCGACTAAAAGGGGCGAAATGAAGGGGCTGGGAATCCCTTTCTCTGTAAAACCCTTCCTCATAGACGGCAAGACGAGCGAGGGGAGGAGAGGCTCACGCATCTCAAAATCCTATTGTTAGGGTCACTGAATGAGGATGTGCGTGGCTGTAGTACGAATGATGTAAAGAGGAGAGAGATTGGCGAGATGTTTGTGGGGAGGAAGTTTGATGTGATGGCGCTGAGTGAAACGAAATTGAAAGGTAAGGGAGAATGTGAGTTTGGTGTGGTAAGTGGAAGAAAGTCTCGTGTAGAGGAAGGTTGGGCAGGAGGAGGTGTGGTTTTGATATTGAGTGATCGGTTAGCTAGTAGCAATACCGAGTGAAAGGAGGTGTCCTCGAGATTGATGTGGGTGAAAGTTAAGTTAGGCCATATGGTGCAGGTAGCGAGAGGAGTGAGGAGGAGAAGGAGCAATTTTGGACTGACCTGAGTGAGTGAATTGAGTGTTTTAGAGGTCAATTCAATGTAGTTGTACTGGGTGACCTTAATGCGAGAGTTGGAGATACAGTGGTGGAAAATGTGATAGGAAAGTACAGCGTTCCCGGTAGAAATTACAGTAGAGAAAACCTGATAGGTCTGTGTGTGGAGCAGAAGGTGGTAGTTGGGAACAGTTTGTTCAAGGAGCGAGATACATGGGTAAGGATGACCCGTGGTGCAGTGGTGGAGAGAGCGCTGATGGATTTTGTGTTGATTTCGAGGAGAGTGGCGGAGAGGCTGCTGGATGTGCGGGTGTTGAGAGGAAAGTTTGGAGGAGTGTCTGACCGTCTGCTGGTGAAATTATTTATTATTTGCTTCTATGTTCCACCGGATTCCCAACGCGAAGTTAATGCAGACTCCCCCGTAGGGCGGTGTCTGCTGGTGAAGGTCGGTTTAGAGTGGAGCAGAGTTGGAAGAGCAACGAAAGAGTGGGAGGAGGAAGAGAGGTAGTGAAATGAGTGAACTGAATGTGAGAAGCAGAGCCGACTAGTTCCAACAGGCGTTGAGAAAAGAATAGACAACGTGAGAGGACAGGACCTAAGAGATGTGGAGGAAGAATGCGAGACGTTAAGAGATGCGTTGCTGAGACGTGCGAAGAATGTGTGTGGTGCGCGCCGTGAGGGCGGGTGGAGAAGGAAAGGTTGAGAGTGGGGGAACGAGGAGATTAAACTGGCGGTGACTCGGAAAAGAGGAGCGTTTGATGAGTGGTTGCAGGTGAAGTCGGTGGTAGCATATGAAGGCTATAAAGAAAGGAGAAACAAGGTGAAGCGGATGGTGAGAAGAGCCAAAAGGGACGCTGATGCAAGGTGGGGCAGATAGTTGTGCCATGCTCTAGAAAGAGGTGAAGAGGTTGAGAAAGGGGAAGACAGGAAAGGAGGAAGTAGTGAAAGATGAAAACGGCCAGTTGATGCTGGAAAGTGGCTATGTACGGAAGAGTTGGGCCAAGTATTTTGATGAGTTGTTGAATGTCGAGGATGACAGAGAGGCTGACTGTTGCTGTGGATGGTGGTGCTCGGATGTCAGTTTTGGGAGAGAGACTTGTGACGGACATTACCAGGGAAGAGGTGCAGGAGGCGGTGGAGGTGATGAAAACAAAGAAAGCCCCTGGTTTGGATGGGGTTGCGACAGAGTGCCTGAAAATGGGTGCAGTAACGATTGTCGAATGGCTGGTGAGGTTCTTGAACTTGTGTTTTCTGGCAGGCGTGGTACCAATTGAGTGGCGCAGTGCCTGCATTGTTCCACTGGGGATAAAGGGGATAAAATGAATGCTGCAACTCGAGAGGTATCAG
This sequence comes from Gammarus roeselii, assembly GCA_016164225.1. Taxonomy (NCBI): domain Eukaryota; kingdom Metazoa; phylum Arthropoda; class Malacostraca; order Amphipoda; family Gammaridae; genus Gammarus; species Gammarus roeselii. The sequence continues at coordinate 3,058 of SDVV010013570.1, read as the reverse complement.
TCTGTTAAGTGTCGTTGGTAAGTTGTACGGGAGAGTGCTGATCAGAAGGATTAGAGACTGATGGACTGCGCAATTGGAGAGGAACAGTGTGGTTTTAGGAGTGGTAAATGTGCGCCGCTCAGGTTTTTGCAGTGAGACAAGTCTGTGAGAAGTACCTTGCAAAGGGAAAGGACGTGTTCTGGGCTTTCATGAATCTGGAGAAGGCATACGACAGGATTGGCAGGGAAGCACTGTGGAGGGTGTTGCATTTGTATGGAGTGAGCGGACATCTGTTGAAAGCGGTGCAGAGTTTCTATGTTGGCAGCCGAGCATGTGTCACAGTGGGAAGCGACGAGAGTGTTTGGTTCTCAGTGAAAGTGGGACTGAAAAGAGGCTGCGTGATGTCTCCCTGGCTGTTCAATATCTGTACGGTTGGAGTGGTCAGGTAGGTGAACGCGAGTGTGCTGGGTCGTGGCTTGGAGCTGCTGGAAGCGAATGAGAGGAGTTGGCAGTTGAGACAGTTGCTATTTGCGGATGATACGCCCTTGGCTGCGGATTCTGAGGAGAAGCTATGTAGGCTAGTGTCCGAGTTTGTAGAGTGTGTGAGAGCAGGAAGCTTCGAGTGAACGTGGGTAAAAGTAAAGTAATGAGATGCTCGAGGACTGTTTATGCGATCAGAATTAGTGTCCTCCAAAATGGAGAGTTGTTGGAAGAATTCAGGGTTTTATGTATCTGGGCTTCCAAGTGGATTAGACTGAATTAGTGGAAACTGAGGTGAAGTCGCGAGTGAAGTAGGGGTGTAAATTGTTGGGTGCACTGAAGAGCGTAATGAGATGCAGGACGTTGTGGCTGGAAGCAAGGAGAGGGCTGTATGAGAGTGTCGTTGTGCCAGCTGTACTCTGCGGAGATGAGACTTGGGGGTAGGTTGAATGTTTGAAAGGTTGAATGTTTTCGAGATGGAATGTTTGAGGAGCATGACTGGATTTTTGCTGATGGACAGGTTCACTAAAGACGTCATTTGCATCACAACGGCGATGGTAAAGAAGTTAGAGGACAGAGTTGATTCGCGTGTTCTGAGATGGTTGGGGCACTTGGTGAGGATGGATGAAGGGAAATTGGTGGAAAAGGCGTTGAAGTCAGAGGCGAGTGGACGTAGGCCTAGAGGGAGACCGAAGTTGGGTAGATGGATGGTGTATAGCAGGCGTTAGGAAGGGGAGACGTGAGTGTGGAGGTAGCGTGGAGGTAGGCTTGAGTGTAGAATGATAGTGAACGGATGAGTTTGACGCTGCCCGGATGTGCTTTCCCGCCCTAGGCATATCGTTGAGAGACAGGCTGGTCGTGGGCGGAGGGGGGCGATCATCATGACGCGGCAGGGGTAAAACAGTCACGCTGTCGTGCCCTGCTGCCGACACTGACCTCAGGGATCCCCGGCCGGACCCTTTTGCACAAAAGAGCTAAGGTGTGTGAGCGTGAGTGTAGGAGAGTGTGAGGTTCGCCTTGCAGTCGGCCACCCCCTTGCTGGGGGATTTCGGCCTAGTGTCTGTATCTGTGTGTCCTCATAGATCTTATAAGTTACCCCTACTCTTACAGACCTTATTCGTTACCCTTACCCCTACAGACCTTATTTGTTAACCGTACACTTACAGACCTTATGCGTTAACCTTACCCTCACAGACCTTATTTGTTAACCTTACCCTTACCGACCCCATTCGTTTACCTTACCCCACAGGACTTATTCGTTACCCTTACCCTTACAGACCTTATTCGTTAACCTTACCCTTACCGCCCCTATTCGTTAATCTTGCCCTACAGAACTTATTCGTTAACCTTACAGACCTTTTTCGTTAACCTCACCCTTACAGACCTTATTCGTTAACCTTACCCTCACAGACCTTATTCGTTAACCATACCCTACAAAACTTTTCGTTAAGCTTACCATTACAGACCTTATTCGTTAACCTTACCTTCCCAGACCTTATTCGTTAACCTTACCCTACCGGCCCTATTCGTTAACATTACCCTACATAACTTATTCGTTAACCTTACCCTTACAGACCTCATTCGTTAACCTCACCCTTACAGACCTTATTCATATGAGATCCCCTGTAGAGCCCTTCCCTTCACGATACTAGTATTGATCGCAGTCTAAATTAAAAAAAAATCACATTACTTCTGAAAAATGATTTACGTGCAACGAATGGGTCATTACTTGATTGCAATTAAATGTCAAATTGTTTTTTTATCACGTTTGGCTCATCTTGCCGTGCACGTAATTTAGCAGGCACCCTTTGAATCCTACGGTCCAGTTTCACCCCGGGTCCTGAACAGGCTGGGAAAATAATGCAATAGTTGCCTACAGTCCAGTTTCACCCATGGTCCTGAACAGGCTGGGAAAGTAATGCAATAGTTGCATACAGTCCAGTTCCACCCATGGTCCTGAACAGGCTGGGAAAGTAATGCAATAGTTGCCTACAGTCCAGTTCCACCCATGGTCCTGAACAGGCTGGGAAAGTAATGCAATAGTTGCCTACAGTCCAGTTTCACCCATGGTCCTGAACAGGCTGGGAAAGTAATGCAATAGTTGCCTACAGTCCAGTTTCACCCATGGTCCTGAACAGGCTGGGAAAGTAATAGTGCGAGCTGCAATGAGCTTCCTGAAAGATGCTCGCTGCATAAGACACGGTGCAAGGTGTGCGCTGTACGGAGGGCCAAGGTTCTCGCTGCTAGGTGCACACGCCCAGGTTCGCACTGCTAGGTGCACACTGCTAGGTGCGCACTGCTAGGTGCACACTGCTAGGTGTGCACTGCTATGTGCGCACGACTACTTGCTTGCAAGGAACGTGCTGCAAGGAACGCGCTGCAGGTGCGTGCTTCAAGGTGTGCACTGCATGGTGTGCCCTGCGTGGTGAGCACGCTGAAGGATGAGCACTGCATGGTGAGCCCTGCGTGGTGAGCACGCTGAAGGATGAGCACTGCATGGTGTGCCCTGCGTGGTGAGCACGCTGAAGGATGAGCACTGCATGGTGTGCCCTGCGTGGTGAGCACGCTGAAGGATGAGCACTGCATGGTGTGCCCTGCG
>SDVV010013569.1:0-15066 GCA_016164225.1 Gammarus roeselii | reverse complement strand
TTTTGCTTGCTTTTTTGATAGCTTACCGTCGATGTCATTTGCAAAGACCAGGAACAATAATGAGCCAAGTATCGAACCTTGAGGGACCCCAAAGGCAAGTGTGGTCGGATTTGACGCAGTTGGTTATCAAGTTTCATTGATTGTTAATTCGACATGTTTCGTGAGATGTGAGTGACGGATGCGATAATAGTCTACTTGGGTTTCTATTGAAGACTTAAGTGGATGATTATCTTTGTGGAAGGGTCGTTTACAATTAATCTTTTGTTTCAAATTCTTGCAAGGGATCGAATAAAAATAATTACGCCCCGATTAGATGTTCCTCTTGCATGAGCTTCTTGCATAGGTTTATTATTGATCGAATTTAATTCATCATCTCATATCTCTTGTTTGCACCGCCAACTGTTTACAGTTATCAAAATTTGGCTCATCCCGTATAAATGTTACAATAGCGATGCAATCGAATTATGGAGCTGTCAAGCAATATGAGACAAGTCATTTCCTTAGGAGTTAAATCATAGTATTCTACTTTTTAGCTTTACATCACCCGTTTCAAGGTCAGTCAAGATTTCCCTTTTGAATGCAAGATGATAAAATATTACTACGTTACGGATATTGACTTTCCATTAGCAATAATGGTTTTCATTAACATGCTAATGTTTTTGCGTTGTGCATGACACACATTACGAAACATCGCAATTGCATATTGCATAATTCACACTCAAGCGATACAAACACATATCAACCTTAAGTAAGCGTAGAGCTAGCTCCTTCAGCTTGGTTCTAATGGTTCACTTAGGATCTTGGGCGAATAAGTAAGCGTAGAGCTAGCTCCTTCAGCTTGGTTCTAATGGTTCACTTAGGATTTTGGGCGAAGAAGATCTTTCTTTCAAGAGAAATTCCACCACTGACATTAACCACTTGTTTGTTGTTATTTTAGAATCATAATTATTGGTAAAATGCGAACGCTGAAAATCATGAAAACGTGGTAGAGTAGCGAAATAAAATTAATTCATGAGTAGTCTGTAACTGGAATAACAAACTTGACTTTTCTCACATGGAATTCCTCTTCATATATATGTTTCTTATGGAACAATATGTGTACACAGCTTCTTAATGAGTAATATTAATGAACTTAATATCTAACGGCAAATTATCATCGAAGATTTTACTTAGTTTTCAATCATAAACGATTCTTTTTTCGCTACTGGACATGGTTATTTCCGACCGGAACTTCGAAACTTTTTTGTTCGTGGCCACCAGCCGTAGAGGAGCCTACACAGTTTAATCTATTATTCAGCGCATGACGATAAACCGCTTCACAATATTATTCCATCAATTCATTATGGAAAAAGTATTTGAGAACGATACTTCTTCCGTAAGTGTGACTTTTTAAAGGCGTCTAAAGTTGGAACTCGAAATAAACTGTGTATTTCCTCGAAGAAACGTATGTACATACTTTCAGAAGTGGGAATGACGTCTTGGCGATCATTCGAATTTATTATTTCAGGTGAAGAAATATGATTGATTTTGAAACAGTAATTTCCACGCTGTCGAAAATTCCTTTATAAAATATTAGATCACGCATTTTTTCATAATATGTAATCTCAGCGAATGGATTTCACTAAAATCATGCACGGGCATCTATTCATTTTTAATCCAAGTTAAGACTCCTATGAACGATGACTCGTCTGGGTTTAGCATACAAACGATATTGCGTGAGGAGAGGGCAAAAGGGGAGGGAGGGCAGGTGCTGGGGAGGAAGAGCTGAGTCGGCGGGCCGAGGAGTGCAGGAGCGAGGGAGGAAAAGATGGTCGGGAGATGACGGGCAGCTGAAAGGAAGGGGAGGTAAAGGTGGGGGATGGGAGTTCAGGAGCTGATTGAAGACTCTTCAGGGACTACTGGACTGAGAATCTTTGTGCACGAACTAGAGAAACACTCTGTTCCCTTAGAGATAAAATGTATGCAGGATATTTAATTTACATATTATGCAAGCAATTTATGAACATTGAACTATCTTGGGTATAATAGTCTATAATTCAATCATGAACAGATGGATACAATAAATTAGGTCAGGATCAGGTGGTTCACAGAGACCTTACTGAAGACGTTCATTTTTCAGGGTCCGAGGATCATTCGGTTAATTGTGACCTTATCTAAGATTGCTGGTATCTCGCTATCTCGAGAACGAACAGAAATTTTGCTGATCAGTTTGTTGCAATGTGTGGTCATCATAACCCCTTTATCTGTTGCACCAAACTGGCTGACACTGTAACATTGTTCTGGTGAGGAATTCGAGACCTTTAAGGATTTATTCCAAAATCAATAATCTTTGAAAAACTCTGATGTTGGTCAGACTTTCTCATCTATCTATGAGGAAGTCTTATGAAGGTTTATTTCCCACTACCTCCTCATATACTCGCAAGATCATAACATGGTCAGGTATCAAGAAAATTTAGATCTAAATTAAACAGCCCCACAGACGACTCAGAATGAAAACTTTACGCTCCTAATCAGCATATTTCTCCCATGCTCGTACTATCGGTTACAGAGATAGGAACCTTATTTTTTATTTCGCGTTTAAGTTAAACTTCATTTGAATCAAATTGTGTGTGGTTAGGTAATTTTCTAGGGTTGTATGTTTACAGCCAAGCGTCTGGAGGAAATGCAAATGTGTGAATACATACTATAAAACATACAATCTCGATGCGGGGATGTGGTGAACAAAACGCGACGTTACAAATAATGTCTCTACTTTTGTAACCGATAGTACCTGAACTGTTCATTAATAGTGATACCTGCGTTCCGTGTCGTATTATTTGAGTGATTATTTATTGAATACAATCTTTCACGCCAAGTCAAAATACTATAGGAAATAGTGAGGATTCTCTCACACTAAGTTTTCATAGTGTATCCAAAGTATTTGTCGAATCGGCATGCTATTTAGAGATTGGTCCAAGTCTTCGACATGCGTTTTTGTGAATGTTTAAAGGCCGTTTGTGTTGGGGTTACCCTGATACAGTCTCTGTCGGGTAGGCACCTCTGAGGATAAATCGGGTTAAACTGTCAAAAATGAAGTGGGAACGACAAAACAATTGCAGTAAACAAAATTCTGAACATCGTGTAAATGCAATGCGAGTTGCGTGGATACGCAACTCGCATATCCATGCATCCGGTTTCATTCCTTTTGCTGCCTGAATGATTTCGGTTCTTTGTTCTGATGCAACAGTATCCATGCCCTCATCGACTAACTGGCGAGTATCCATGCAACAGTATCCATGCAACATAATTCATGCCCTCATCGACTAACTGTCGAATATCAATGCCACAGTATCCATGCAACAGTATCCATGATCTTATCGACTAACTGGCGAGTATCCATGCAACAGTACCCATGCAACATAATTCATGCCCTCATCGACTAACTGGCGAATATCAATGCAACAGTATCCATGCAACAGTATCCATGCCCTCATCGACTAACTGGCGAGTATCCATGCAACAGTATCCATGCCCTCATCGACTAACTGGCGATTATCCATGCAACAATATACATGCCCTAATCGACTAACTAGCGAGTATCCATGCAACAGTATCCATGCCCTGATCGACTAACTGGCGAGTATCCATGGAAGAATACCCATGCCCTCATAGACTAACTGGCGATTATCCATGCAACAATAGCCATGCCCTAATCGACTAACTGGCGAGTACCCATGCAACAGTATCCATGCCCTGATCGACTAAATGGCGAGTACCCATGGAAGAATACCCATGCCCTCATCGACTAACTGGCGATTATCCATGAAACAATATCCATGCCCTAATCGACTAACTAGCGATTATCCATGCAACAATATCCATACCCTGATCGACTAACTGGCGAGTATCCGTGGAAAAATACCCATGCCCTCATCGACTTACAGGCGATTATCCATGCAACAATATCCATGCCCTCATCGACTAACTGGCGAGTTTAATTTTATTTTATTTTTTTATCATGGGTCTTCTCACGAAGGAGCAGAAAACAGGTTCCGTTCGCAGCCTCCCACGCACTTCCAACGAAATCGATTCCAACACTTATCACACAATTTAATTATTTGACAGCTCTGGCGTCGAGTTCGCTAGTTTTTTAAACGAAAAAATAATTATTGGTATGAACGATGGGATGGAGAACTGTAATTTGTTAGCTAGAATTCAGTAGCAAAAAAATATATATGAGAAAAAAGGTTGGAATTAGGCAGTTCGCTGTGACTCAACTCCAGACGCTCATATCTCGGGAACAAGTCGAAATTTTGCCGGGCTTTTTTGTTGTGACGGTTAGATCAGAACTTGGTATACCTTTATGTGTTCAGACAAATTTATCTGCATGAAAGTGTGAATGTTACGTATCAGAGGTGAGGAGTTCGAGATTCTTAACGACTAATGGAGTATGAAATTGATGTCACCGGGGGAGGACTGGTGAGGATTTATTTGCCTACACTCCCGAAATAATGATATGGGCACCACTCGGTCCGAATTCATCATAATCGAGATTTCTTTTTCTCTAATGAAAGGTCGAATAGAGATACATTCATGATGCTTACGGACAGTTGGTTTGGATGATCTAAAGTCATATGAAGTGAATTCCGTCCTATTAAAACATTTCACTTTCAAATACATGTTCAGGTGTTATGTTGCCATTTCCATTATAGTTTATACCATATTAACCAAAAACGTTTCATTGGTCAAAGATATATACTACCGGTTTTGATGTAACTGCACGTTCCGTTTTTTTTTGTGGGCATCTAGTCAAGCGAGTTATCAAGCCGAGGAATTATTATTTTTCTTAAATTCAACATTTTTTGCAGGTCACCGTCTCAACCATTGTCCCGGTTAGTTTTATTCTAAATTATTTCAGTAATATGTTGACAGCAACCATAAAATGGCTGCTCGATATATTATTTCTCTCCTATTGAGTTTGACTTTTAAAAGCAAGGGATGCTTTGATCAATGAGTCTAAATTCGTTGCTCCAGTGAAGCAGGACTCGGGATCTGAGACTGAGGGAACGCTGAGACCTTGGGACAAGCATACACGCTCTAATCAAACAGGACTCGGGATCAGAAGGTGTTGGGGAGGCTGAGACATCGCCAAGACTGAGGGACAGGATACATGATACTTCTTGAACTTGTTGAGGTTGGCAGGAACAGCACTAGCTAAGGAGTAATGGATCTCAAGCGATTGAGATTGAGAGATGGTTGAGGCAAGGTCATCAACGTGAAACAATAAATACGTATTGACTCGATCAAATTATCTCCAAGGCTCGTGGATGAGTTGAACACATGTTTTTTGTCCATGTTATATACATGCAGGAGCTGTTGGATTAGCACTAACCGACTTAAGTGATGAAAGGTTTTCTTTAATTATCATCGGTACACTTAGGAATGCATCACGATGGTACTTCCTTGCTATCATAATAAACTGCTACATCGTGGTTGGTTGTCATCCCTGGCCAAAAAATCCGTGTTCATCAAGTATTGATGACATATGTACATTTAGGCACAATTCACCAATTTACAGTTGTCAGCCTCTCCTCAGCTCCCTCGCTTTCCAACGGTTGAAATCAAGCGTCATTTTAGGGAATAGCAGTGATGGCGAATATGTCGAACATTGGCTACTTTCGCGTGGTTTCCAAACTTATCTCATCAAATACAGGATAGTTATTCATTTACATTTACCCTCACACTCTGATTTGTGTCACCTCACACAGAATTTCTGGTCCTAGTTGAACGCTCACAGAATGTATCCTCGCTCTGCAATCGGATCATTCCTTTGGAAAGAGCAACGAAAGTCAAAGACGACGTCTGGACGACGAAAGCCAAAATGCAAACTGAGGGCTATTGAATTCAAGACCAAACCGCTGTTCGGATTTGTCATTGAGACTAAGGAAGAAAACTGCTTGACTCATGAGAAATTTCGAGTCTGCGTTGACTCTGGTCGTGTTAGAGAAAGTCATTTAGCCTTTGTTGGTGCTGCAGAAATGCTGGATGAGGGGCTTCTTACCTTGTTATTATTAAAATTTGTTGTAAGGCGCATCATGAAAAATTATTGACGCGTACCTTGAAGTGAGTTAACTTCATAGGTCACTCAATTCTATTCACTCTTTGGCCGAAGTAATTCACCAAGGGTCATCTAATTGGTCAACTTGGAGGTAATTTTCAAAATACACATAAAATACGCGAGTAATTAGTTTTCCCATTGTAATGAAATTAAACATGCATTATCTTGTACATTTTTTTCTGGGTCTTTTTCGTAAGCCCTGAAACTCTTAACCGTTAGAACAGATTGATGACAGAGGACAGGTGGCAATAAATTCACTCGGTCATTGTGAACGAAGAATCATTTGCTCACCATGGGAAAATTACTGATATTTTGTTTACCTAAGCAATTAAAAAAAAATCTGGTCGGATCAACACCGCCGCTTCCATGGGCGATCCTATTTCGATGATCTCCTTCGTGAAACTCATTACTCGTATTTTGTATGGTAACGGCAGGGGAAGAAAATTGAAAAATTATTTATATTATGGTTCCTGAGTCCTGCAGACCAGCAGGCTTGGAGTTTCAGGCCGAACACTATTGATGGTGGCCCTGAAAACTAGCAGCAGCATTTTGAGAGAAGTCCTAGATGACAACATAGGCATTATTGAGAGTGGTCCTGGATAGCAGCATGAGCCACATTGTAAGTGCTCCTGTACAACAGTATCATTTTGAGAGTGATCCTGGATAACAGCATCAGCATCATTGTAGGGGTCCTGGATAACAGCATCAGAATTATTGAAAGACCCCCGAAAAACAGTATTGGCAGTATTGAGAGGGCTCCTGGATAACAGCGTCAATTTTATACAGAGGGGTCTAGGAAAACAGCATCAGCAATATTGAGAGGGCTCTGGATAATAGCATCAGCATTATTCAGAGGGTCCTGAATAACTGCGTCAGCATTATTGAGATGGACCTAGGCCATCTACCTTCGGCGTCAATCCCCGGCTCTGACGGGAAGATGTATGTGGATGATCATACCACGACTGAGAAGCTTTCACGAAGCACAGGCGTTAAATGTTATAGACTATGAATTGGTAGGAAATCAACTGGTAGGAAATCAAGGCAAACAAGTATTTCGTTGTCACTTCGCCAAAGTTATATTGCTTTACAAGATTTCACGGTGGGCTGTGTGAAAAATCTAATGAAATAAATTTATGTGAACATTCAAACAGCTGATAACTTATCGGAGACTCTACTTAACGAGCTCCATAGTTAACAAATTCATTTGGACCGGTGAAATGGCACCAAATAACGAACACCAAATTCGTTCGATCCAAACATTTCTGATTGCCTTTCGCGTACCGACCAACAATCACCGCAATTGCTGAGTGTGTTGTTCGTCTTGTTGAAAAGTTTTCGTTATGTTGCTGCTCACTTCTTGCTCGTTTTTCAATTTTGCATCAGCCCCCGGCTAGCGCGGTACAGCTGGCTCTCATTTACAAATACATTCGTAAGAGGCCTCAATAAACCCAGACAATGCTCGAATTTTCATTAAGGTATTAGTATTTACAGCAAAAAACCTTGCCCCTAACTAAAAAATATGTTGCACGAAATCGGAATAACTCGGAGCGGTTCATCAAGTATGGGGACTACTGTGTATGTTTCCAAAGTGACGTGTTGCTGCTAACTTGAACCCGTTATGAAACATGTTATATCTTAAACTAACAAACCAGCCCTTTGTTTCAAACAACGAACTGTTTGAAACATGGTGTTGAACTTAGATGTAAACGTTCAATTGTTGTACAAATTGTACAGAGAAAAATTAATGTATTTAGCTGTTGACATCGATCATGGTGAAAACAGTTGATTCATCGGTTTTGCAATAGATGGCGCAAACTCAATTTCTTTCAATCTTTTTCCATTGATAAGTAGTATGCTCACACCTCCTCTATAAATATGTGAAATTGGAGTTCACTCTGGGATCATATAATGCTTAGTTCTTCTGCTCTCCTTACTCGAGGTCACTGTGTCTGCTACTCACCGATTTCCCTCATTCTCAGGTCATTTTGCACATCACTGGCAGAAAAGTGTTTTTTGCCTCTCAACCCCGTTTACTAAAGGTCTTCCCACGGGTTCCCGAGACCGCCGCTCTCTTAATCCACCCCCACCACCCCGTTCACTTTATCCCACGAAGTTAGGCCTCTACCAGCTATTCCCACAACCAAGGTAAGCAGCTCACGCCCTACCCCTAAACTTTTTGGGTAACTTCCTTCGCGAAGAACCGGACGTTGGCTGATGCGCCCCCTGAGTTTCTTTGAAGAACTGCCCTCGTGCATTGGAATAGTCGAATACTAACACAAGCAAGGCCACAGATCCATTGTTAAGGTAGAAGGGGCAGGCCGGTACTGTGACAGGGGGCTGGATTGTATCAGATTAGGAGGGTCCATGTCTACCGAAGCTACGACTTGGGTTTTGGTGAACTCCCCCGTAGGGCGCGGCAGGGAGGGAAGGCATCAGTATAGATGTGGTGGTTTGCCACAGCCCTCTGGAAGCAAGATATGGCCTCAGACAAAAAATTGAGGAGGTCCAATAGTTAAAAAACACATAATAAAAAGTGAGGTCATTTGAAACTGTTTGCAATTTGTTTATGTTTGTTGTTCTAATAAAATGATCATGTGGTGGAATTAAATTATTGGAAAATGTACTAAACGCGATTTTTTTCTGTTTTTTACATGAAAACAGACAGCGGAATGATGAAATGTGCCACCGGTTGGAGGTATGGGGATATAACTTTGCTCGTGAGCTTTGAAATCCAGTTCAATTAATATTGAAAGGCTCAATTAATAATACCACCTAATACAATTTGTTAAAGCTATCTGGATATTTCGTAAGGTACTTGGATTTGACAGGTTTGCTCTATTCGTAGCACAACACTTCGCAAATATTCGTAGTGCAGCGCTCTGGAAGTCTATCTCATTCATTCTGTGATCCTCGTTACCATAAATGAGATGAAATATCAGCAGCGACGTGTCTGCGTGTGTTGATACCAAACGTCATAACAGGTTGAATTATTCAATTTCCAAATGCATCAGTTGCTATTACTCTCTTATATCTTGTGCATCCAATGATAATACTCTCTTATATCTTGCGTCACCAATGCTGAACGTCCAAATGCATCAGTTGCTATTACTCTCTTATATCTTGTGCCATCAATGCTGAACGTCCAAATGCATCAGTTGCTATTACTCTCTTATGTCTTGTGCCACCATTGCTGAACGTCCAAATGCATCATCTGCTATTACTCTCTTATTTCTTGTGGCAACAATGATAATATTCTCTTATATCTTGTGCCACCAATGCTGAACGTCCAAATGCATCAGCTGCTATTACTCTCTTATATCTTGTGCCACCCATGCAGAACGTCCAAATGCATCAGTTGCTATTCCTCTCTTATATCTTGCGCCACCAATGCTGAACGTCCAATCGCATCAGTTGCTATTACTCTCTTATATCTTGTGCACCAATGCAGAACGTCCAAATACATCAGTTGCTATTATTCTCGTATATCTTGTGCCACCCATGCAGAACGTCCAAATGCATCAGTTGCTATTACTCTCTTGTATCTTGAACCACCAACGCTGAACGTCCAAGTTTGTTGAAATCAATAGAACAAGTCAGCCATGCAATCACGTGCAAATATTGATGGCCTTCTTCCATTGCAATAACTGCGGGACTTCGGTGTTGTTCAACGTATAATTGCCGGCTTTAAATACATATGATCGGAAATATTGCCTCGTTGGAGCCTCACAGCTCGGAGGTAGAAAAGTCGCTGAAATGAAATGGTGTTACTATGAAGAGCAGAGGTTATTCTTCAGAAATGCGCAGGTTGGGGTGAAGGGGGGAATTAAAATGTACGCTGGTTAAAAGGAAGGTTTCTGATTCGGGGAGAGAGAAGGTAAGTTAAATACCTTATAGTAAACACATGCATTTCCTCCAAGTTTCACGACAGTCCATAAAAAATTGCTTCGGATGCAATATGTTTGAGAAAAAAAGTTAGAAAATACAGAGCTAAGAGACGGGGAGTTGTTTCTTTGTAATAATATTGCGCTAATCAAGATAAAACAAATTCCAAAACACACGTCTCCCTGATGTCTGCTACTGAGGTTTGAGTTTGAATATACTGATGTTTTCCATATGAGTAGCAAACTCAACGTGTAACCAAAATGCACTGTTTCATGAAGATCATTTTTGATATAATGTGCATCCTAGACTTATGGTAATCATCGTACAATAGCAGAATGCTACGAGAAACCTCGTTGTTATTAACATTAACGACTTGATATTATCAATTCAATTCAATTTGAATGGCACATGTATGTGGCAATTTTAGTACTGGCAATGCGGCCACACGTTCATTGCTGTTTTTTACGAGCCCTGCTGGGCCACAGTCACATAAATTTTTCGAAGTGAAAATATTCATGTAAAAATTAATTTGCATGCAACGTATCACCACATAGAAAAATTGTCAATACCTCAACAGTAAAAAGAAATATAAAAATATAAATCTTTATTCATTCGTTAGAAGTATGGTATTCTTTGTTTAATATTCAAACTATATTCAAATGCACACAAAATTTAAACTAAGTATTATGATAGTAAATGAACATCAGATCAACTGAGATATCCGAATAGAGTTCATCACAACATGCAGTGGTCAACAAATGGGACCGTGTATGGGCGGTAGCGAGCATTTGAAGGAATGAATGAATGAATGAAAACTCTGAAACGGTGTGGTATTTCACGGTTACCCTAACACAATACATGTACATACATGATAAATCTAAGATCCAGTGATGAATAGTTGAAGGCAATATTGTAACCAAATCAATTAAACCTTGAATGAACGGTAACGTATATCTTTCAGTCGTAGCTGAACATAAGTACCAACCCTCCCGAACATATCACGAGAGGAGGAGACTCAAACTACATGAAAAAATTTCTTCATACATCAAAATAGTATGGTATACTTTGTTATCTTTAATCTATACATAAATGCACGCAAATCTGAGATACGTATATTGGTACAAAATGACCGGTAAATTATATTAAAAATCCAAGAGTTTATCACAACGTGTATTTTATAAAAAAGGACAATGCATGAACGGTAGCGAGTATAAAAAAGAAACTGAAAAAAAAAAACTTTATTCATACACAGACTGCCCGGCAGAATTTTTGAATCCTGAATCAACACCCAAATACTGAATAATCACGCAATCAAATTACGTGTAGTTATATGCCAAGCCGATATTTCGCATCGGGATTTTAAAAAATCAATATCCCGAAATCTTAAATCATATTGGAAGGAAAATATGACAATTTATCGCAACACTTCAGCAGCGGCTTTCATTTACAATATAATTCAAGGTTTTTCGTATGACATTCGCACAGTTTTATATAGATTATGAAGATCCTTTATGCGCTCCGAGACATTATTGCCAATTTGCATATTGGCAAGGCATGAACAGAAAATCCGCAGGGCAAGATGATGACAATTTTTATTGTGAATAAAAAATAAATATTTCCTATGTTTTAAGTATTAGTTTGCACTCAGAGTTCCTAATTCCTGTGCAAGTCTTCATGCGCTGTCAATATCTGCAGTATGAAAGGCAAAGCCCAGATTAGTTTGCTGTTGCCTAAGCATCGTATTTCATAACTTTCATCTGTTCATTTCAAATAATAACTAACAATCTCTTATTTGCAACTCCGACAAGTTCTCCATCATCATATTTCTTTTCCTCATAAATCTTTGTTACTGTTAATCGTCTAAAATGAGCGACCGCAAAGACGGGGTTTAAAAAATGACGAAAATCTGAATAGAGGACTCCCTTTCGCCCGTCAAAGACCTGCCTGTGCCAGCCGTTATGAAATAGGACGTCAAAGCAGGAAATACGACGTGAAGCTTTTCTGCTTTACGGGAGTCAGTTTTGAAAACCACAATCGAGAATGAGTTATTTCCCGTTAACTATTTGTGAACTTCCTCCTCTGAGTGGTATGCAAATGTAAGTTGAATGTGCGTTTTTGCGCACACCTCACTGAGCTTACTGTAATTTGAGTAATTTAAATGTTTTAATTTTGGATGACGGAATGAATTCTTCATTATCCCAACTTACACCAACATTTTGTAACTGTGGTTTACAGCAAACATTTCACAAGCTTTGTTATCACGAGCCTTCCAACTGCTAAAGAGATTGTATGTAGACATGGAAACTAAGCAATTGAATTAGTGTTCATTTTCTTGACAAGAAATAGGATGAAAACAATTTAAATTGAATAGAATTCTACAATACTAAAAGACAACAAGGTGAGTCAGCGGACTGTAGATCAAAATACCTCGCTGTTGGTATCAATTTTACCCGCTACCTGTACAAGTTACGTGGAAAAACTTATGTTTTATTTTCAAGAGCCATTTGCTTCAGGCTTGAAGCGCGAAGTGGATTAAGGCGACTTCCATTTGCGGCAGGAGACCAACCGAGTTTGTCCTCAGAACAAGTGCTTGTATAAAATGCGATATTTCCAGGACCGCAGGATCAGCTCTAATCCGCTTTGTTCCTCAATTGTGGAACACCTCAAGTGTTTTTTCATGCGATCGGATTTGAGAGGATCGAAGCCTCTCATCGGTGGAGGCACACAGCAGTAACTTGTCGTTGAAGGATGAAGTTCCATGTAAAAATTGAACGATTATATCAGAAAACTCTCTTCATGAACCACGATTCAACTTCTTATGAAATTTGCTTATTGAAATTGATATTTTTCATCAACATAAATCTGTGTGCACACAGACACAATAGAACTGATGTGATTTTTTTTTTTATCTTGCTTGCTTTTTTTTTAATGATTTTTATAATGAATTACTTTTAACTAATATCTGCACAAACTTACCACAATATTTGTTGTCTTTACTCATGAAGTTATATAGAATACTGCTTATTGCAATTTGAACTGGAGAGTATCAAGTTAAAAGATTTAACAGTTTCATTATATTTCCCATCGTGATAAAGTTTTTATATGTTCATGCAAGTCGCGGAACAATTATTTATAAAGTTATCGAACTATTATCTCCGCACGACACGCCAAACAAACTTAGTTGGGTCAAATCACTTCCAAAGGATCCAAGGCGACCAAATTACTGATCGTTTCCAGGAGAATACAGTACATGTAGCCCGCGAAGATATACGAGGAGCCGGAGCCTTTGTTGTGAAAACTCGACGATTCGTGCCCTAGAAAAATTGATTGAATAATAGCACTATAGGTGGCAGCACACACGAGGAAACAGAACCGCACAGCCCATCATTTGAAGAGGTTCTTTTATTCCTCCCGCTGTAGACAGTACTCCAGCTGACACCACCGTGTCAGAAATAAATTTATATACCACAGAGTTCGCGGGCTGATGTACCAGCAACGCAAGGAATTCCGTCCCTCCTCCGTGCAACTTAAAAGAGGCCCTACAATATTTACGAACAGAATCTGCCGTCACAGATGCGTTTATGCCACCACGAGTAAAACTTCCTGTGATGCAGGAGCTGCTTTAAAGAAAGTTTAGATGGGAAGTTGGATTAAGGAATTGAGGGCAAAAAACGTTGGTGAATTACATGACAAATGATAGTGTTGCGGGTCGCCGGAGATACCAGTAAATGGTGTTGCAGGTAAATCTTAAAAAGAGGCCATATGATATGAAAATGAAACGACAAGTTTTTGGGCACGAAAGATCCCGTAGAAAGGTTGCTGAGGTTTGGATCCCTGGTAGTAAGTGCAGGACCATTCGGCCCATCCCCCAGCTTCCTCTGTGTCCTGCCGTCGTTGTTTCCTGCTACCACTAGAATAAATATTTATCCATCATTGGAATTTTTGTGATTGCCAGGCTCTGTCTGGCTTATTGGAGGGTAATTACGTCCGACTTTTGCCCCGAGTAAAGAACTGAAACACGAACTCGCTGCAGTTTGTTGATAATTTTGTACAACAAACTGATCGAAGAATAAACTGGCCACTTTTCCTTCCCCTTATTTTGAACTTATCTTGAAATGGCAATTTGATCACGGCTGTTATTTGAGATTGAAAGTTTTCATGAGAAATTATATTGTGTTCTCTTCATAGAGATGATGCGACTTTACCAAACTAACTAATTACAGGATGATATACGCAGTGAAAGGAGCTCCTTTTATTGCTTTTACGCAACGTTTCAACAACAGTAAATGATGAGAGAATCTTTGCGTACAAAATTGCTCCTGACAACAACTTGCTCTTGACAAAACTACATGCACAAACTGATTGAAAGTACTATTTTAAGCATAAAAGTATCATCGGAAAGACCAATCGGAAACATCAGTTTCAAATCAGCGCTCAAGCATTACTAATCTAACTCTGATATAATACACTACCATTTGATGGTGGTTGGAGGACGCAACCATTATTAGTGGTTGGAGGACGCAACTTTTATTAGTGGTTGGAGGACGCAACCATTAGTAGTGGTTGGAGGACGCAACCATTATTAGTGGTTTGAGGACGCAACCATTATTAGTGGTTGGAGGACGCAACCATTATTAGTTGTTGGAGGACGCAACCATTATTAATGTTTTCAGTACGCAACCATTATTAGTCGTTGGAGGACGCAACCATTACTAGTGGTTCGAGAATGCAACCACTATTAGTGGTTGGAGGACGCAACCAATATTAGTGGCTGGAGGACGCAACCATCATTAGTATTTGGAGGACGCAACAGTTATTAGTGGTTAGAGAACGCAACCATTACCAGTGGTTCGAGGACGCAACCACTATTAGTGGCTGGAGGACGAAACCATTATTAGTGACTGGAGGACGCAATCATTATTAGAGGTTGGAGAACGCAACCATTATTAGTGGTTGAAGGACGCAACCATTATTAGTGTTTGTAGTACGTAATCATTATTAGTGGCTGGAGGACGCAACTATTATTATTGGTTGGAGGACGCAACCATTATTAGTGGCTGGAGGACGCAACTATTATTATTAGTTGG
>SDVV010013568.1:0-15066 GCA_016164225.1 Gammarus roeselii | reverse complement strand
AAAAAAAATTGTTAATGCTTATATTTAAATTAACGTTTTTAAGGGTAGCTCTACACGCCTGTTGTAGGTTGTGAGCGATTTTATCATTTGAATTGATTATTATATTTATTTTGCGTGGTTTGGTAAAATTTGCTGTTCGAATAATTGTTTGGCTGCTAATGGATGTTACACTATATACAGTTATGATTATATTTACATTATTAATATTTTTATTTGATTTTATTTCATCTTATTTTATTTTTGTTAACTCACAAAATAATACTATGTTACTTCTACGTATGACCTCATGATTGGCGTCGAACTTTATACAAATGAACGCTACAAGCTGTGAGTCTTGCTCTGGTGGTTCCTTTAAGGCTGCTTGCTGTTCCATGTATAGTGATAAGTGCATTTTCAGCTCCTGCATACCTGTCTGTGATTTAATATTTCTTTGTGCAAAGTTAGCTGATAAGTATTCTGAGGAGCTTGCGTTATTTTAAAAGAAAAGATTCATATGTAGGAAAAGTTTTGCATCATAATTGATTTTAATCTTATGGGTGCTATGGACTAGAGATGACACTGCAAATTCAGTTTATGTATGAGATGCAACTGTAATGATGTATATTACCTTCTAGTGCAATTTTCTGGCAGTTGGTTGGCTGCTCCTTGTGATTGTGTGTTCTGGGATCTGGTTGTTTTGCTGATAATGGTGGGTATCTGTTTGCAGCTTGCACAGGTTTCCGGTGCCTGCTGTCCTGGGTGGTTACTGGCCATCTCCAGAGGATTGGCATCTCTTCCGAGTGTGGATCTGCCTGACTGCCTCACCATCGGCTTGTCAGCTTTTCCATCTCCTGGAAAGGTGATTAAATGCCTATAGATACTACAAAAATGTGTATGTGTTGCAGATGGTAATCAAAATACATTACCTTGGTTGTAGGTCTTTCATTGGGTATATGCAAGATGCTGACCTGAGCATGGGTCTGTTATTTATTTATTTATTATTTGCTTCTATGTTCCACCGGAGTCCCAACGCGAAGTTAATGCAGACTCCCCCGTAGGGCGGTCATGGGTCTGTTGTGTTGTGCTCATGTGATATTTGAACTTGGATCCTCTGTCAATTTTGTAGACCTTTTTCCCTCTTCTATAAAGTCTGGGGCATTTTACCGATTTATTGCCAATTTTTGTATTTATGCCAATACTTGGTCATTTTTGTGCAGTAGCATACTCGGCGCTGTTGCTGCCCACTGAGGACCTCAAGCTTGCAGCTATCCATGGTGCCTCACGTCTCCCCTTGGATAAGGTGATTGATTAGTCAATATTGCTGGACCATCTTTATATCCTAGCAAATATCAGTGACAGTGGAGCTGTGCTGGAGTTGAATAATGTACTGGTATAAGCCGCAGTTATGTTGAGTATATTGAAATTAGTCTTACTACCTGATGGAACTGTTAGTGGTTGTATTTTAATGTTCAATAATGTTTTGTGTATACACTGTAAATGTGTTTGTATTTATTCAACCATGGCTGTTTGTAACATTGGTTGCCCATTGTAGGGCCACCTCAGCTTGCCGCTTGCAGTAGCTGGTCGGGTCGTGGTCCTAGTCCTCCAGGAGTGCAGGACCAGGTAAGATTGCCCTGCCAGTGCTGAGGGATGTTGGTGCTTCCAAATGGTCAAGTTGATGGAACATGGCATAATAATGTATAAACTTTGAAATGCATATTTTCAATATAATAGCAGTGTGGTTTATTCAGTTGTGGTGGTAACTAAGTTTATATATATCTTACTGTGTGCTACCTCTTTTCTAATGCAAGTAAATGTTTCGTATTCCAATATTTCTGAACGATTCTGAGTTTTGTATATATGTATATATTGGAGCATATAAATTAGTTAATTTATATTGTGTCATATAGGTAACAGAGGAATTTTTATCTTCTTACCTTTAGCGCAATCATTTTTAAAATAGGCCGTTTTTACTAATGTCTGATACCTTGATCTGCTTCTCATTTATTTGCAGCTGAGTTTCTGAACTTCCCCAGAAGTTTTGGTCTCAGCCCCCCCTGTTTATAGTGGCACAAGTTGTGATGTTTTAACTAAGAGTTATTAATAAAGGAGTATATATCTGAGAAATCTTGAGTTTGCATTCTTCCCCTGTCCCTGAAACTTAATAGGAATAAAGTACAGTTCTAGAGCCGATTGCCAGAGGACCCTGGAGATGGAGAATTAGTCTTGTGCTGTTATCCGGGCCAGCCACCACTAAACTGTGTTCAACATGCAGAGTTTCATTATTTCTTGTGAATCGATTGTTCTTAACACCTCCAGAATATATGTGCTTTTGGCTGCCGGGTGAATGTTTTTCTAGAAGATTTTTATGAATTTTGATCGACTCATGGAGTGTCAGTTTGTTGTCTATATTGAGCCACTGTAATTTTTCGAGGAGAGGATTTACGAGTTCTCCCTTTCTGAGGTTCCCATCGCATGTTATTCTTGCTGCAAAGTTTATACAACGTTGAATTTTCTCTCTTTGGGTTTTGGTGCATTTCCCCCAAATTGAAAGACAGTAGTTAATGTGAGAAAATATTAAAGCGTGGACAATCAGTAATCTTGATTTGAAATTCCAATTTTTTTTTGCGGAGTTCAGGAACAAACGTGTTCTTTTCAGCTTGGAACACAGAGTAGTTATGTGGTGTTTGAAGGAAAGATTCGGATCAAACCATACTCCCAGACTCATAACTTTATCTTCAATATGAATGTCAGATTGGCCTATCCTGATAGAAAAATTCTTTGGAACTGCTTTTCTTTATGAGTTCAAGCCAAACATGATGCATTTTTTTTTCAGAGTTAAGCTTGAGTCCATTTCTATCATACCAAGATTTCAGATTGGTTACAGCTGTCTCAGCGTCGTCTTTCAGAACATTCAGATCAGACGGCTTTTGGGAGCGCAATATTTGAACATCATCGGCGTACATTAACATTTTTGCTCGATTATTTGGTAATTTACAGTTGATGTCATTTACAAAAAACAGGAACAACAAAGGGCCAAGTATCAAACCTTGAGGAACCCCAAAGGCAACTGTGGCCGAATTTGACATAATTGCGTTATCCAGTTTAACTGATTGTTGTCGATTCATCAGATAACTTTCGAACCAAGTAGAGTCAATTCCGATGTTGCGGAGTTTGCCAAAAAGAATTGTATAGCTTACACTGTCAAATGTTTTTGATAAGTTTAGCAATACCAGTAGAGATATCTGCCCCTCATCAAAGTTTTGTACAGATCCTGAGTGATGCTCATAAGTGCGTCTTCTATTGACAATTTTTGCCGATAAGCATACTGGCAGGCATTGAACAGCTTGTTTGATTCAAGGTAGTCAATCAATTGGATAGATATTACCTTTTCAAAAATCTTGAATAGGACAGGCAGAAGACTGATTGGTCCAAAGTTAGATGGTTTATTCTTGTCCCCAGATTTATGTATTGCTGCTATAATTGCATGCTTCCAGATCTCAGGAAAAGTTTCACTAGCTATGGAGGTGTTAATAACTGTGCTGATATATAGCAAGGTCACTATGAGGCTGTCTTTCAGATATTGTAGGGCTAAGCCATCTATTCCTGTAGAATGTGTGTTCCTCAAGGCCAATACAGCTTCTTTTACTTCGTGTTGCGATATTTGCTTTGGTTGCCATTTGACGTTTGCTTCTTGGTCGCTGTCTCCATCAAAAGCTGTTGGACTCCATGTATCTGTTGCGTCGCTCTGTAATCTTTGATAAGCTTCCTAGGTCACCTCTTCAAAAACCTGTTTCCCAACTCCAGCGAAGTAGTTGTTAAACTTCTCTGAAGTTGCTTGAGTATTCAGATAAGTAGGCGAGACGATCTTTTTTTGTAGGGTGCAATTCTTTTCAGTACATTTCACGTTTCTTTTTGATTGTTTTTCCACTGTTCTAGTTCCTCATGATGGTATTCAATTTTTGGTCGCCTGACTTCTCGTTTTGTTTTGCTCTGCGTTTCGAGATATTTTTCAAGTGCAATTTCATTTTGCAGTTTTTCTGTGATCCATTTAACAGGCATGCTTTTCATTGTTTTAGTTTCTGTTGGGTCGTTGGGGCCACAGCGTTCAGACATGTGAGAAGATAGTCTGTGAGTAATTGGGCTTGCTCTGTGACGTTATCTGTGCAATGTATCTGTTTTATCATCTCGACGTTTGCCACTAGTTGTGCTCTGAAATTATCCGCGGTGTAATTTCTTTTTGTACGACAGGTTATTTTGTATACCTGTTTCTTCTCTTATTTGATGTTAATGCTGCATTTTATTTCATGGTGGTCCGAGAAAGAATTGGGCTCCCCGTCTGTGGTAACAATAGAAGACGGATTGTTATTGAAGAGCAGATCCAATACAGTTTGGGATTCGGGAGTAATTCTTGTTGCACTTTTTATGAGCTACATATTGTTGGATTTCAATTTCAATTGATCATCATTGAAATCTCCCAAAATGTACAGCGTTTTTCCTAAACTGACAGCTTCTCGAAATCTTTCTTCAATGTATTGAAAGGACTGTACACTTGCATTGGGTGGTATGTAAAGAAAACCAACAACAAACTATCTGTTTTATTGTACCTGGATGTTCACCCAAAGGTCATCAACTTCCTTGCTGTCATTATGCATTACTTGAGAAGAAGTGTATTCTTCTTGCATATATATCACGGTTCCACCTCCTTTCCTTTCTCTATCTTTTCTATAAACATTGAAGCCGTCAATCTCGATGAATGTAGCGTTAATATCAGATTCCAGCAGGGTTTAAGTCAGACATAATGTCAATTGAGTCCTCCTTCATCATCATTTTGATGTGATCCATCTTTGTTCCTAAGCTTCTGACGTTTATCTGTTTAATCACGATATTATTTATGTTCTTATGGGTATTTGCGTATATGGTTGCTGCTCCCAGCTTGAACAGTTTGTGCCTTTAATCATTTGTTTACACTTACAGGACAGTTGGTGTCACTTTGGGATGATTGAAGAGGCATCTCTTCATCGAATATGAATGTATCATTGTAGTAGTGTGACTTCTACAACTTAAATTCTTTTAAAATTGCAACACTCATAATGTTTTTATCTTTTTCGTAATTCTCTTGCTTATCCGGTTGGTAACCATGTTTCAAGTGGCATCTATTTCATAGCAAATCCCTCTGATTTTGTTTATAAGCAATAATTATTTTATCTCATTTTTCTCCCTTAATTTGATGTTTTTTCTAGTAATCTATTGGTCCATTGCAGTATTGATTTATCTTTGTTTTGTCTTATATGTTGCCCCAGCAATTTCATTGTTCATAAATTCCTAATTTAATTACTTGCTTCTACTCTTTTTTTAGTTTGTGCCTGGAGGATCTACCGGTCCCAGTTCCTTGTTCCAACAAGCCTGTGGTCAGTCCAGACCAGGTTATTTTAATTTCCTGTGATTATTCTTTTGCAGTTTGGCTCTACCGGGGATGTCAGTCCATTGGTTCATTGCGAATGTACCTACCGGTTTGAATTGATGCGTGTATATGGAGCGCTCCAGAGTGAATGGTTGTATGGGTGAAGTAGAGATTTAGGGCCATCTGTATGTACGGTAGGTTGTTGAGGATTGTGTTGAATGTTGCAAGTGTTTGGTTGATCCTCTGATTGACTTCCCTTGTCTAGTTTTCTTGTCTAGTTTTCTTGTCCAAGTTTCTTGCATCCATGTAGCAATAGTTACATTCATGATGGTTTTAACTGGTTAATTTCCTTTCTTGAATTGCTGCAGAATTCTTTCCCTATTGTCAATCTAAATTTTACACTTTGGTACAAATTTTTTCCCACATTGATAAGTTGGGTGTCAAGCAGGGCTGGCTGAACTGTGTATTGTGGTTGGTCCGTTAGGTTGTATCTGGTTGGGTCCGGTGTAGCTGGTTGCTGCGGATAATGATGTTGATGTTGGCAGATGTGCCTGCTATACATTGGGACTGTGCTATTGGTGTCCACATGTGTGGTGAAGTTAATCAGCAGCGCCCGTGTTTAGTGATCTTGATGCCACTAATTGGTGATTGTTTGAATTAACATAATTTTCCTAGTCATATTGTGTTGAATATTTAATTGAAGTAATTCTTTCTAGTCAAAGATTTTTACTGTCAGAATTATATTGTAATGGTGTTCCAACCTGGAAGCATGGAAGATGCAATTATGCCCTAATGTGGTTTGGTGCGTAGTGCTTCATGTTTGTAGTCCTGGTATCAGACGCCCAAATGGCATTCAAGAGAACTCCAACTCGTTTATATATAAATTTATTGGTCATTTCACATAACTGTTTAGATGCTGGGGTTTTGCCCTCAAGTTCACAGAACTTGAGCATCTGTGGTGAATGCTGTACTTGTTGAGTTACCTCATATTAGTGTTAGTCTAAAAATGTAACTGTGATCTGTGTCATTGCGTTTAAAATGTTTGTTAATAATAGATTTCTGATGTTTTGTCTAGCAATTGGGCCACTGTTTATTCAGTGATAGTCACCCGATCTGCCCCTCGTAATACTACCCTCTTAAAACTACCCTCTTAAAACTACCCTCTTAATACTACCCTCTTAATACTACCCTCTTAATACTACCCTCTTAATACTACCCTCTTAATACTACCCTCCTAATACTACCCTCCTAATACTACCCTCCTAATACTACCCTCCTAATACTACTGTCCTAATACTACTGTCCTAATATTACCCTCCTAATACTACTGTCTTAATACTACCCTCCTAATATTACTGTCCTAATATTACCCTCCCAATACTACCGTCCTGATACTACCCTCCTAATACTACCGTCCTGATACTACCCTCCTGATACGACCGTCCTGATACTTCACTCCTGATACTACCCTCCTGATACTACCTTCCTGATACTACCCTCCTGATACTACCCTCCTGATACTACCCTCCTGATACTACCCTCCTGATACTACCCTCCTGATACTACCCTCCTGATACTACCCTCTTAATACTGCCCTCTTAATACTACCATCCTAATACTTTCCTCTGATTAATACATGAACTACTTTTTATACATTGGTGCGATCCCTCTTAATCAATTAGCTATACACTATCAAGACCCGATTTTCTTGGTGCACCCTTGATTCCCCTAACAAATGTGGTACACGGTTTACTCCTGTTGGAGAGTATATAAGAAACTGTCCCCTGTTATAATTAACCTGTTGTTCAACAATGACATCTTGCGCATCTGTACCTCACATGCATTTTATGAGGGGAGCTAACGGAGACTAACGTCATAAGCTCCGGAGACATTGTCCCTTTAACCAAATCAAAGTTGTTCCTACACACTTTAGCAGCACTAGTCTAGAGCCGTTTAGCTAGACAACCCTTGGCCTCGGGAGTAACCTTTAGGTTGCACTACCACATGAAACATTTTTGGCGCCCAAACAGGGACATTAGGTGTTTCACACGCAAACATGATAGGAGAGGCAGATGTGGCCTTGACAGGTGGCCCGGGGCAGTCGCCCACCGCGCTCGGGCTCCGCCTGGTGTCCGGCGACGGAGTTGGACCGACTGCTGGTACCTTCATGGGCACAGGCTTTGGACTGCGCGACTTCGGCACTTCAGGGGCAAGTGGAGTCAATGTACGAGTGACCTAAGATGCTTCCTGCCTCGGGCGGGAGTTCGGTTGTGGATAGGCTGATAAGCTCCTTGATTGTGAGGTGTTCGCCGGAGCAGCTCAGAAGTCCGTCAGAAACAAGGTGCACGGGGCTTCGTCCGCAGCGGTAAAGTCAGCGAAAGACAGCCCAAGAAAGCTACAAGCCTTCATACAGGTGCAGTCCGTGTTGCAACAGCTAAAGAATCACAAGGTGAGGGCTGCATTTGTGGTAGGAAAGATCCTCAAGTCTGATGATCCAGAAGTCATTCTTCTGACACTGGATGTAATCAGTGATCTTTTAACACCAAAATGGATGGTAATACCAGAGGAACAAGAGGAGCAAGCTCAAGTGTCAGCCACTCACTTCAATCTACTGTATGATGAGAGCAGTCAATTGTTCAAGTTGCCTCACCCCTGCATCCTCCTTGAAGATTACCCTCACTTAATGTGGATGAAGGCAATAAAGAAGATTCAGCGTATTAAATACTTGCTCCAATATGTACCTCCTGAGTGGGAGATCAAGTCAAGTGAGCGCCTCCCTAAAGATGAAATTAGGCCAGCATTCTTTGTCTCCGATTCAGACGCTTCTGATGATGAAGGTACTTTAACCAGGGTTAAGACAAAGTCCTCTCACAAAATTGTTTTGAGGATAGATATGCAACACCATTAGACCAGTCAAGCCCCAATGGTCGAAAATCAAAACTAGGCGAGAGGAAGGCACCATACCATACGGATCG
Organism: Gammarus roeselii; assembly: GCA_016164225.1. NCBI lineage: Eukaryota > Metazoa > Arthropoda > Malacostraca > Amphipoda > Gammaridae > Gammarus > Gammarus roeselii. The sequence goes on along the minus strand of SDVV010013568.1, from coordinate 6,708 downwards.
TAGTTAGGAGACTGTGGAGATTTCTAACAGTAGTGAGGACGATGCCGACGGACATTCCAGTGACACCAGTTTCTCCAGTCAACGACATTGACGTAGATACTACCCCAAGGACGTGGTTATGCCTCAGGTGTTTGATGGTAGCAGTGAGCAGACCCTCTCAAATTTTTTGACCGGTTATGAGCGATATTTCCGCTCGAAGTACGATGGGACCCAGCGCGAGTGTTCCCAAGAGTTGGTACGGTTCCTCAAGGGAGATTTGAAAAAAACATTCGATGCGTTAGATGGTTCACAAAGAAAATACTGTGATCTAAAGCCTGCTCTGCTTCAATGGTTCCGATCACAGAGTTTAGGTCGCTGCCATCGCTACCAAGTCGAGTTTTGCCAACTTTCCATGAAGACCGGCAAAACCTACAAATTGTATTGCATGAGGCTGCAGGAGGTGGCCAACAGGGCTTTTTCTAGTGACAAAAAGGAATGCCTAAACAACTCAAGAAGAAATTTATGAAAACAACACCCTCCTTCTTTGTACGGTGTTTGGAAAAGAAGGAGGGCATGAAGGTGATGCTCAGCCTTGAAAGATCTATTGCATGGGGGGGAGATCATCCAGATCGCTGAGAGGCAGAATCGCAAACATTTAAAGAAGCAGCTGCTTGAAGATTCCGACGATGAATGAACTATAAATGCATTTGCACAACATGAAATGTCAAGTAGCCAGAGCAGATGTAAACTTTAGAGCCAGTCACCACCAAGATCTTCCAGAACTTGCAACGTGGCGGAAGAGTTTCAGGAGAAGCAGCAGTGTGTGCGCATTGTGGTCGACCGGGACACATGGAGCGGAACTGCTGGAGGAAGGAGGGGGCCTGCACCATTTGTGGAAGCTTGGAGCATGGTATTCAGGACTGCCCCAAGTATGTGCTTAACTATCAGTGACAGTGGTGTTTTGAGTGTTCGGGACCACACTTCAGGAAGGATTGTTCAAAGAGGAATTTAAACAACTAAGCTCTGACTCTGAGGAGGAGGCGTCAGAGCTGCTGCAGTACCCCAGCAGAGGATCTAGTTGGGATCATTGCCATCCTGATCCGATCCAGTCAATGCAGGAGGGACCATCTGGGAGTAACCCAGTAGTTACATATAGTCCTGGTGTAGGTCTGTGGGGGACGTCAATAGTTCCATTGATGTACTTTGGGGTCCAACTGAATTCAACTGTGTTAGCTAGAGGTTTGGTAGACACGGGGGCTCAGAGGAGTCTTCTTCACAAGTCGCTGGTCCCAGAGGCTTGGCGTAACCTGGTTGACACCACTCGGAAGTATCAACTTACTGCCATTGGTGGTAATAACAATGTCCTTTCTGTGGGAACAATTAAGCTTGATGTGTCATGTTAGAGGGTGGTTTTTCAACAGATGCTTTTCATCAGTGTACCGCATGAATCACCAATTACTTGCCGTGTGATTCTGGGCATGGATTTTGCAACCATAAATTCACTTGAAATTGTCGTTAGGAATAAAAATGTAGTAGATTGCCTGATAGATCAAAGTACCTTTGGCAGGTGAATGACGATGGGGACCTTCAAGAGCCCAGTCTGCAGAGAGTGGCATGTGTGGCAGCATAATCGGTGGAGCTTCATGGTGCAAACCATGTCAGGGTCCCACTGGAGTTTGCCAGTGATGAGGTGGGGAGTCAGGTTCAGCAGATGGCTAATCCACCAGTCTTCCCGTGTGAAGAAATAGTGTGAGGAAAACACAAGAAGCTCCGCCCTGTGGCAGGTATTGTGGACCATGCCAACATGTCTGTTCTTGTGGCAGGTGTTTGAGATCAGTCAATTCAAATTCGGAAGGGAGACGTTGTTGGGGTTGTTTCAACTGTTGGAGCTTGACACTGAAGAGGGTTGTGAGACATGGTCAGAGTCCATGATCAAGAGGGAAATCCCTCTGCCGCAGATAAATGATCAACAACAGCTGCAAATGTGGCAGGTGCTCCGTGGCTGCCAGGGAGTTCTGAGTGCTGGTGATCACGACGTGGGTGCTGCATCCATAACAGCACACAACATCAATCTGTATGATGACACTCCTGTGTATCAGCGTCCGCGGTGGTTTCCTGAGTCGACAAGCCAGGATATTGAGCAACAATGTGAGGAGTTGTGTGCTCTTGATATTGTCGAGCCAAGCACTTCTCCCTGGTCCTCACCGGTAGTACCAATAGGGAAGAAAGACGGTTCCATTTGCCTTTGTGTGGATTACCGGAGGCCGAATGAGAGGACTATTCCGGAGCGCTCACCAATACCAAGCCTAACGGAGTCCGTCTATGGCCTTTGCGGGACCAAGTATTTTACATCATTGGACCTTGTTGGAAGCTTCTATCAGGTCCCACTTGATGACTCCAGTCGGGAATATACCGCTTTCTCAACGTCAAAATCACAATACCAATTCAAGAGTCTAAGTTTTTTGGCCTTTGCAATGCACCAGCGGCATTCCAGAGGGAGATCCAGGTAGTCCTTCGTGAATTCCCATGGAAAAAGGTCATAGTGTACATTGATGACATTTTAATAATGGGAGACACCTTTGAGAGCCATCTTGAGTTGGTCCGAAGAGTGCTGCAGACCCTGTCGCGTTATGGTATTAAGATTAGGCCCTCTAAATATCAGTGGTTCTCTAGCTTTGTGGATTTCCTGGGCCATACCATCAGTCAGAGGGGAATCAAGAAACAGCAGATCTTTGATGATAAGGTGCAGACATTCCCACATCCTGAGACGGTGACTCAAATGCGAGAGTTTTGGGGATTAAAAATTTCCAGAGGAAATTTGTAGAAAAGGCTTAATTTCTGCTGGAGCCTTTGTCTGAGGTCACTGGAGGACGTGAGCGTGACAAAATTATCAGGACGGAGGAGATGAGGGCTGCTTTTGACCAGCTCAAGCTGTTGATGAAGGAAGATGTGGAGTTGGCTTTTCCATGTTATGGTGAGGATGCTGCAAAAATGGAGCTCTACGTGGATGCCTCTATGGCTGGAGCTGGAGCCTGCCTCAGGCAGAGACAAGGAGATGAAGACAGAATCATTGCTTTTGCTTCTATGGCATTCAATGCGTCCCAGCGAAATTACTCAACTACGGATCGTGAGCTTGCGGCCCTGAGGTAGAGAATTAAAGCTTTCAGGTCGTTTCTCTATGGGGTCGATACTTACTGACCACCAGCCGCTTGTGTATCTACATAGCATGAAATAGTTGATAGTCGGTTAAGTCTGATTAGACAGAGTGTTCTCACAAGAATCCAGACAGAGATGCAAGTTTATATTGCCAAAGAAGATACTGTCCATGTGGAAGGATTCACGGGCTGCTTTGTGCAAGTAAGTGGGTCTGTTGATCTTCAGGTGACCTTACCTGAAAACATGGAGTCCTATACTCACACGTTTGGAGTTGCGGTGGATGACCTTGTTCCAAATTGCATGTTGCTTGGCGTTGATTTCCTTATGGCCCATGGCCTTGTGATTGATGGAGCTTCAAGAACTTGTACTCAAGTTCTTGATAATAAACCTAAAAGGGTGAAGTCAATGTGCCTGATGATGCCAACAGCAGTTCCTATAGCCAGAGTGGCATCAGTGAGTGACCTTGGGAATGTTGTCATTGCTCAGCAGGACGACGAAAGCCCCATCACGTTGACATCAATGTTGGAATGGGACTCCATTTCCAGCAAACAGCAGGCAGATCCCCAGATTCCGAACTTGTGTGGGGTGGTTGCTGCAATAGAACCAAAGTCAGATTGGCCTGTGGGTTAGAATAGGTTAGGTTAGGTTAGGTTAGGTCAGGTTAGGTTAGGTTAGGTTATCTTAATTGTGGATTTCTAACCTGGCATTTGCTGTCAGGGAATATACGCGTACAAGCTTATGCCTTAGCTAACACCAATTGGTAGCTAACATAATGGGGGTTTTAGCTACCGGGGCGCGACCAGAACCATAACTGTATATTTCTGACAGGCCAAAATCACCCGGGAAACACTTCTATCCAGTGAAATTACCCGGGTCCTTGTGGTCATTTACCCTACAGGTTGTGACGTGTTCATGACGTCACGAGGAGGGCGAAGGAGGGAGAGTGGTTAGGGGTTGTTAGCTAAGGTATTGGAACTGTGGATTTCTGGATTGGGAAAAAAACATATTTTCTCGACGTTTCAGGTCAAAATAAGCATATTGGTTTTTCATTAGGTTAGGTTCGATATGACGTCATACGTTCATAATTAAGGTATTGGAACTGTGGATTTCTGGAATGGAAAAAAACTTTTATTCTCGACGTTTCACGTAAAAATAAGCACATGAGTTTTTCATTATGTTAGGTGGTTAGGTGATGTTAGCTACGCATCACCTACCGAAGCTAGTATCTTAACTGTGGATTTTGGGACTGGGGGTTAGACGTGAGTAACTTAACTGTGGATTTTTGACCTCAAAAAAAAACATGTTTTCTCGACGTTACACGTCAAAACAAGCAGATGGGTTTTTCATTAGGTTAGGTGGTTAGGTGATGTTAGCTACGCATTACCGAAGCCAGTATGTTAACTGTGGATTTTGGGACTGGGGGTTAGACGTGTGAGTACCTTAACTGTGGATTTTCGACCTAGGAAAAAAACATGTTTTCTCGACGTTTCACGTCAAAATAAGCATATGAGTTTTTCATCATGTTAGGTGGTTAGGTTAGCTACGCATTACCGAAGCCAGTATCTTAACTGTTTATTTTGGGACTGGTGGTTAGACGTGGGTACATTAACTGTGGATTTCGGACCCGAGAGTTAGAAGTGAATGAATTAACTCTGGATTTCAGTCATGAGGGAAGGAGAAGTATGGGAAAGGAGAGGAGATGAGAGGAGCGATTGGGGACTTACCCAACCACCTGAAAAGGGAGATCTATAGACCACCAATAAGGTACAGTTTGAGAAAATTGAACCATCTGCGGCCAATCGCGTTTTCCCGATATCGATTATTTCTCCGTGCAGCTGTAGTACAACAAACAACACGTCATCAGTATGTGTAACCTGAACAGGTGGGTCTATTGACATTCAATTAGGTCCAATTTGAAAAAATTGAGCCATCTGCGGCCCATCCCTTTTACCCCGATATTGATTAATTTACCATGTAGTTGGTGTACAACAAACAGCACGTCATCAGTATGATTCACCTGAACAGGTGGCTCTATTTACCCCCACTTAGATCGAATTTGAGAAATTTGAGCCATCTGCGGCCCATCCCTTTCCCCCCGATATCGATTATTTTCCCCTGCAGCTGGTGTAATTCAAACAACACGTCATCAGAATGTGGTGATTGATTGATGTTGTAGTGATTGATTATGTGTATTAGTGATTGATTTGGTGTTGTAGTGATTGATTGGGTGTCATAGTGATCGCAGTTGCAGAGCAGAGGACATAACTTCTTCAAAAATGCAATAAACAAAGCTTTCCAGTTTGATCAATAATGCCTCGAAATGGATGCGTCGAGTAATAAAACACTTGCCAGGATACGCGGAAGCCGTTCTGACGCAATATTTTTTCGACATTTTGTACGTTTCTTGCCATTTTTAATGATCTTGCCTGAAGCTTCCATATGGGTTACAGAGCATCCAGGCTGTTCATTTTGAAGAGCATGCAGAGTGCTTTAAGAAATTTGATAACCCAAGTTGATAAAACCAACGTTCTAGGAGTAAAAGGCTTTCAAAGTTGGTCAACATAATAAAAACGTCATATGCTATTTGGACATCCCATTTCAAAATAAGTATATGACGTTTTCATTATGTTAGGTCTGACATGACGACATACGTTCCTGTGGTTAGGGTTAGCCAAGGTATTGGACCCGTAGATTCCCGCCTCAGAATAAAATATGTTTTCATGACGTCACACGTCAAAATAAGCATAGAGTTTTTCATTATGTTAGGTGGTTAGGTTAGATACGCATTACCGAAGCCAGTACTTAACTGTAGATTTTGGACCTGGGTCTAGACGTGAGTACCTTAACTGTGGATTTCGGCCACGAGGATAAAGGTGAATAAATTAACTGTTGATTTCGGCCATTAGGGAAAGAGGAGTGATGAGAAAGGAGAGGAGTGATTGGGGTCTTACCAAATCTATTGACCCCCATTAAGGTCCAATTTGAGAAACTTGAGCTATCTGCGGTCGATCCCTTTTTCCCCGATAGCGATTAATTTGCCGTGCAGCTGAAGTAAAACAAATAACACTCCATCAGTATGTGTCTCCTGAACAGGTGGATCTATTGAACCCCCTTTAGGTCCAATTTGAGAAACTTGAGCCATCTGCGGCCCATCCCTTTTCCCCTGATATCGATTAATTCGTCATACAGCTGGTGTACAACAAACAACACGTCATCAGTATGTGTCACCTGATTAGGTGGGTCTATTGACCGCTCTTTAGGTCCAATTTGAGAAATTTGAGCCATCTGCGGCCCATCCCTTTTCCCCCGATACCGATTTTTTTGCCGTGCAGCTGGTGTACAACACATAACACGTCATCAGTGTGTGTCACCTGAGCAGGTGGATCTATTGAGCCCCATTCAGGACCAATTTGAGAAATTTGAGCCATCTGCGGCCCATCCCTTTTCCCCCGATACCGATTATTTTGCCGCGCAACTGGTGTACAACACATAACACGTCATCAGTGTGTGTCACCTGAGCAGGTAGATCTATTGAGCCCCATTCAGGACCAATTTGAGAAATTTGAGCCATCT